>JAOYMR010000027.1:4678600-4716944 GCA_025802075.1 Tenebrosternarchus preto | reverse complement strand
GGTTCTCTGAGGACATTCTGGAGCAGAGTTTGGTCCCTCCTCCAGATGTTTGTGTAATATAAACTTACATTTGTATGGCTTCCTAAATAAATAGCGTTCTTAAGATCAAGGAGCTTTATTTTATTTTCATAAAAAGACTTGCTCAACATTGGTTGGAAACTACAAGAATTGTTTTCAGTGAACCAGTACGCAGCATAACCAGTGACAACAGACAGCCCCAAGTTCACAATTTAAGACTTGGGTGAAGATTATTATTAGCATTTAATTGTAATTAACTGTAATTGGCATTGACGCATACCTCAGTGACATCATCTGCACAACTTACTGTAGTTGCTGCAGATACGTGTATCACACAACAACCTATAAACCTTGTGAAGCCTGCGGCACAGTTTGCCAATATGTGTCTTGTCCTTGTGACCCAAGATTCTCTTTTTTTTGTGTACAAAGATGAACAAAAGGATGGCTTACAGGCAATGCTTTCATTATTTAGATCAAACAGTAAAAGCAACCAAAGAAACGGGCAAAGGGTTGCATCCGATAGAGGTTACAAAGAATATTCCTTTTATATCCATCTTTTTATGAATCTCCCCTATCCATATTCCTGCACAATTCATAATGTGTTGTATCCTAATCTATTCCCTGGTTTCCCTGTTCTGTAGAGTGGATGTAAAATAATTCCATGCATGCACTCACTCTCAGACCAGTTCATTATCTGATCAGAAACAGCAGTGAAAAGAGAGGGGGGGGGGTGAGATCAAAGAGGTAAGGTGGGAAGATGTACAACCTATAAAACACGGCTGAAATGTCAGCACATCTTTCTATGTAAGCCAATGCCTCATATGTTTGACTCTGGGAGATTGTATGAAATCTAATTCCACGCAAATTGAATAGTCTCTCAAGTGGTGCCATCCTGGACCTTGACACTACAAAGTTGATCTGAATATCTGCACCAAAACATCAATAAGAACCTTTGAAGAATCTTTGTTTATACACTCTGATTTGCATAAATAGAGAGAAAAAAAAACTTTAGATCATCAACATCCATCTGTCCCTTGTCCTATTCTTTCTGGGGATGTTTATTGGTCTTCAGATTTGAGGGCAGGCTTGGACTCAAATCAAATGTGCATTAAACACATACATATCTATATTATTTATAGTTATATTTGGTCAGGGTTTGCCACTACCAACATGCCTGAAACTTCACAATCAACAACCAGTGAATGTAAGAGGTTTTCACACTAGTGAAATATTTACTCTCATACAACCAATGGGAAAATATTCTTTGTTTGTCACATTAAACCAGTGAAGATTACCATTCAGTGAAGATTACCATTCAGTGAAGATTACCATTCAGTGCAGCCAGTATTCTCTAACTGAACTTTATCCTAATGCGATGGGTCCTTCATCTACCTTTACTCTACATCTTCATGACAAGAGGTTAGCAAGTCTTCTAGCACCATCTGAAGCGAATATTACTCCACTTTGCTAATAGAAATGTTCAATGTAATTACAGCACTGAGCATGTGTGTCCAGAGAAACCCACATGTTCTGGTTTAATAGTGTTAGCTGCTCGACATAAATCAATTGGCTGTCCAGAGTCATGTCTTGTAATTACGACAACCTAATCACTTTCATTAGCAGATCCTGCCTTTGGGCTGTTATAGCACATTGAGGTCCAGCCTGCAGGCTAAAGGGGTGATTATGAGCCAATATTTTATAACACAGCCAATCAGATATCTGACATTTAATCTAGACATATGATTCTGGTTGACTTATGGAACATTCTTGTTTGATGTTAGGTCTTGGAAACCAGATTATGACTGGACTAAGCATATAAATTCTAACTTAAGTATGGTTTCCAATCTTTGCATAAGTCCTGAAGCCTGAGTTGCAATTTTCATGTAAATCTTTGCAATATAAGTCACTAATAAAAAAAAGTACAGTTAAGGTAAGTCAAGATTCAAAGAATATGCATACCTAAAAGAGACAATAAAGACAATTTTTGTACTTAAGTGCAATTGAAAATATGTGATTTTTTAGAGATTTAGTTGTTTTGATTAATATTACTTTTTTTTTTTTTTTTACTGTAGGTGTATTATTAAAACACATTGCTTTGTGTGTCCTTATATGTACCTGTGTACCAAAAATAATGTTCAGCCTGGTTGGAAGTCATTTGTGGTCACTTGAGACTGCTCTGAGTTAAAATTATGGTTATTGCAACTAAAAATATTACTCTTAAATTTCATTTTTTATTTCAAATGTAAAGGTTTTTCTTTCATTATTTGCATACCTCTCACCAAGAGCTTGAATCTGCATCTTTAAGAAGTCCCTTCACCCACTGTGCATGGAACCAGGACTATTGGTTTGCCAAGCTGCATCAAATCACTTTCACGTGGGTAGGTAATGGCAGACCACAAACATCTTCCATTCTACGTGTAGTTCTCAGTTAAATAAAAATGAATAGGGGCTCTTATGCATGCAAGTTATCTTAGCTCTACAGACAGACCAGGAGGGCCTGCATGGGCATGTCTGTGGCACTAAAGGGGGTGGGAGTTTAAATAACAATATTTAATGGGAAGGCAAGTTAGTACAGAGTTCTGGTATGTTTACCAACTGTATTTGGCAGTAAATTCAGCAAAAGAGAGCGATATCTCTCCAGAGATACATTTTACAATCAACCCCAACAGTGCAACAATTCCACTAACTTCTAAGGATTATTACAGAACGGCCATGATGATGTTTGAAGTTATTGGATATACTAAGTGAGCAGACCAGGAATTGAATCAGAAGCACAGTCCTGTTTTCCTTCTGCTCCTGCTTTTCTGCTAAGCACAAGCAGCAAGGACATATTAATGTCCTGCTTATTACCTCTTTGAATAGAAATCATTTCAGGCTGTATTTTCTCCTATACATTTATATTTAGCACATCTTTTGGAGTTTTGGACACTGCTTTATTAGTGTGAAAGCCAATGTTAGCACATGTAGGCCAAAGCTGGTAACCTGAAGTAAAGAATCTGAACCACTAAATAGAGAAAATAACATGATTTGATCAAACATGTCTTACAAACTGTTCAGTGTGGTGGTAAATCCATATTACATGGGCAACAGCCTTCTAGGAGCAACTGGGTTCAGTAATCACTCTGCATGGTCATATAATTGCCAGGGAACAACTTTGGGAAACTTTACAGGTGCAGGTACACCCCATGGTGCAAATACTGTGCTTCCATATTCAGTTATGGTAATGCTTCCAACACAATGCTGAACTAGTTCAAAAGCAGTTTCATGCATACCAGGATGAACTCAAATGCCTTCCATAGCTTTCCCAATCACAAGTTCAAAACATCATCGTGTCTTTATGGAAAGTTATAGGAAAGCTTTAGAGCATAACATGTAAAGAAAATTCCCACTACTTCATCCCCCGAGGGTTTATTTCTTGAGAAATAGTATCCCACTACACACAGTTCAAGATTTGTATAGCATTCCAAGAAGGGTTGAAGCTGTTCTAAAGGCAAAGAGCTGCCCTGTTCCTTATTAAGTACTTAATATTCACATATTATTAAGAGTTTCCATTCTTTTGTCAAGTTCTTGTTGGAGCAAGAAAAGGAGAACTGCTGTGGAGGTTGCTCTGCAGAACAGGAGCATTCAGCGCCACTGCCGGATCACTCCTACACAGCCTGCACATGCACTCGTCTGTCTGCACCACTCACACGGACACTACAGCAGGCTTCCGATCAGCGCTCCAGAGCTGCACTCAGACTTCTCCACATCCTCCTCTTCTGAGATGAATAAAAGTCACAGCAGTAACTCTCCTTCTCTGTGAAGTATGGAAGAGCCTGCTGAGGGTACACTGCAAAAAACTTCAACCAACCAGGACTGTTCCCGGCACCAGTGCCTGGGGGCAGACTCACTAGATCCGAAAGTCCTCACGATTGATTCAGTTCACCCCCAAACCCCCAGTTTATATAGGCCTCAGCTGAGTCCATTCAGTGCAGTAGTGTTTAGTTGTTGTTTTTTTCAGTGAACGGAATAATGCTTCATCTCTTCTGCCAATCTTTTCTTGGACATTGTAGATAACAGTTGACTTCTTTGGTCAAATAGTGACAAAATCAGAGAATGCTATCACAAATAAACATACTGTTTTAACTCTTGGGACAAATGGAGGTCAATTGTTTATTTTTTGAGGCCATGTTTACATTTCTGGATCATTGCCAGCTTGTCCATTTAAGATGGTAAGGATTATGAATGTACGTAATACAGTCACTCCATCAAAACAGACGTCTCCTCCCTGCTCTTAACCAGGGGAGCTGAATTAATTTCAACACCTCCCTCATGCTGTGCACTGTGAGGCCAAGATCAAACAGGCAAGGACACAGCAAGCCTGAGGTGGAGAGGGAGAGAAAGACAGGGGGGGGAGGGAGATGGGGGTTGGAGAGATAGAAACAGACCAGTTAAAATGGGCAGAGGGTAGAGGAACATATCCTGGTGGATCTTCTCACAAATTACAATCACATATGGTATTTACAGTGTTTGCCCATAATGCAGTTCTGCTTAAGCCTTCTACAAAATTCATGGACAATCTGAGAAAAAAGACTAAATTACTGATTATACTGTTGATGAGACTGTGGTGTTCTGAAGGTGATATGTTTATTCATTTATAAGATTAAGTCAGATTTGTTTTTACTTGTGAAGTACTTTTTGGAAGAGAAGGTTACACCTACGTGTTTTGGTCATCTGCAGTAGCTGAGCGGAACTCACTGTTGGTCCACATGTAAAGTTAAAGTGTATGTGAGAAGTATCTCTTGCAATTTAGCAAGTGCTCTGACAGGTGTGAGTCAGGCCATACTTCTCTGCCACCCTCTTCCAATCAGGATTCCAGCCACATCATAGCACTGAGACCTCTTGTACAGGTACTGAATGACATTCATCTGAACAATGATGCCCGTAAAATATCTGTGTTGATACTTCTTAATTTTATAGCTGTAGCTGACACTGTCGATCACTGTCACACTTAGACAGACTGAAAAGCTGAGCAGGACCATCTGGAAAGGTCTTTAGCTGGTTCAGATCATAGACGGAAGGTAGACGCTATTTTATTGCTTTTGATACGAGCATCCTTGCCCTGTGGTGTCTTGAGTGATCCATTCTTAAGTCCTTTCTGTTTAGTCTCTATATGCTTTCTCTAAGTCAAATCTGTAAAAAAAAAAAAAAATGAATTAGCTTGTAATAGTTATTTGGATGACAGGTGGCTCTGTCTTTCTCTCTCCTCATATGATTACATATGGTTAAAAACGGGAGCAATAATTACATTTGGCTTTAAAGAGAAAGACTTGACGTTAGTATTCATCTTGACACTAGAACCCTGAAGATTAAAAATTCAGATCTAAACTTAGTAGTGACTATGTCTAAGCAAGACCTAGAGAAACTAATTCATACCTTTCTTTATACTGGACTTCCCAGTCCATCATTTAAATGTTACACCTTATTCAAAATATAGCTGTTAAGATGCTTACCAAAATGAAGACATCTGACCACACTGTTCCAATTCTCAAATCCACTGGCTTCCAGTTCACCACAGAATTTACTTTAAAGTCTTTCTCCTTGTGTATAAATCACTGAATGTCCTTGGACAAAAATACATTTTTGATTACAAGAAACTGGTGAGCTAGTACAGTGCAAACAAAATCAAAGAAGTAAAAAAAAAAAAGCTAAATTATGAAAAAGTACTTAAAACAAGTAAAAGTATATGCCAATGGGGTAAAACAAGAAAAAAAGTGTTATGCACAAAAGTCTTGGTGAGTCAGGTTATCTTTAAGTTAAAGAAATAAGTTTTCAAGATTTTCTGGCTTGTTAGGTTTTCAAGCTTTTGCAATGTAGTGTCAAGAATCAGAACCAAGCATGGTAAAGCAACTTTAGTAAGAATGCTGCAAAAGCTATAAAATGCTTCCTGATGTTAGTCATGTCCCAACAATAATCATTTTAAATTACAGATCTTACTTTAAACCTACTTCCATTTTTAATTTTAGATTTTATTTAAGTTTACTTTTATTTTACTTAATTTTAACTATTAACTCTTACATCAGTTTAAGTTTTAGTATTTTTAGCACTTTTACGAAGGAGCAACGCCTCTACTCCGAGCCTCTCCTGGATTGCCGAGCTCATTTGAGCTACTTTTATCCACAGTCTCGTTCTTTTGGTCACTACCCAGAGCTCGTGACCAAGGTAAGAGCGGAACAAAGACTGACCGGTAAATTGACAGCTTTGTCTTTTGGCTCATGTCCCTCCTCACCATAACGGACCGGTACAGGGTTTGCAAAGCTACACACGCTGCACCAATCCACCTGTCAACCTCTCACTCCATCCTTCCCTCACTTGTGAACAAGATCCCAAGTTAGTTACTTGGAGCAAGAATTCACTCCCGACCCGGGATTTATTTAACACATGTATTTCCTTTATTGTTTCCACAAGTGTGTGAAAAGTACTTTGAATTGCCATGGTGTAGGAAAAGTGCAAAATAAACCTGCTTTGCTTTGCCTTGAATAGAAACAAGGTTTGAGCATCACCTTTCAAGTGGGAATATACTTTCCATATTTCATGGGCAGCTGTCTGTAAGTACCACCTCAGCATGCATCCTAGCTGGTGGAAGCTTTGAAGCTCCATTCCTCCCACTGTACCATTTGCCTGCTGTTGTCAGGCTGCAACAATACTCATGCTTGCCAGGATGGCCCATAAACCTCTGATTCCAGTTGCCTCAACCCACAAGATTACTGATTCAGTCATAAGACATCTGCAAAATGAACAGAGGAGCCCCAGTGCATCTCCATCTGACTTTGCATTCATTTGCTTAAACATTTCCATTACAACAGACATGATCTGCCTTGGGGCAAGTCAAAATATCCACTCCTCAACATTTTAAAATGTTCACACACACCACACACACACACAAACACACATGGTTCAACTTAGCTTCTTGCTCTCACATATAACAATAGCTGGCAGAGAGAGATTTTCCTGAGTAGTTGTTCATGGCTAGCCTTCATCTCTTGGCTCATCATTTGAAGAGGATGTAAAGACTTCATAGAGACCATGAGTGTAGCTGTTTAAAAACTAAGCTAAAATACAGTCAATAAATGTAAAAGGCCATTGGAAAAGAGAATACAATATATATGTCATCTTTTAATTTAACAGATTTTTCCTTTTAGTTACAAACTCATAAAGCAGCAAAGTTTAGCACTTAGCATCTTTACAAAACCAATATTTGTTTTCAGTTAATGCAGATGTTCAGGTTCTAGGGAAAGGAGCAATCTAAAGGTCTGTCATCCTTTCTATTGAAATGATTTCCTGTGGTGTGTTCAAGCTTGCTCTTCCACTTCTGGATTTCTGGATCTTCTCTTAAATGTCATTTGAAATGCCTTGTACCGGGATCTGGGGATCATGTGACATCTACAGCAAGGAAAATCCAGAAAAATCCCCATCTGATGAAATGACAAGGTTGACTGAGCCAATTGGAACCTAAATGGAATGCACTATGCTGGGTAGGATTCTTAGAGGTACCTTGGTGCACAACTTCATGTTAATTAGAAGGAACACATCCATGTAAATACTATAGAAAATTGATTTCATGACAGATTCATCATGATAGAACATAGTGTGTAATTATCTGTCTGTCTGTATCTGTCTATGTCTGGTAATGTAGGCCATAAAAGACCCAAACCAATCGCATAGTTGTATATAAACCAAAATAAAATCTATCCTTCACTTGACTGAGTGTTCAGTACCATGGACAGCTACACATGACGAAACAGGAGTTTAGCAGGAGGACTGTGTTCAGTACTGATTGTCGAGGACATGCTTGTTTATCTTGGAAAAACTATAATGTGATTATAAAATGTGATATGCTATTTGGTACATTAGGTCAAAATATCATAAACCTGCTAGTTAGCAAAAATGTATCTGGAATGTAACCAGAGGCAAACCTTGTGCAACCACAAACATAAAAACCTGGAGTTTGTTTCATAATGGAACTTTGACTGCACCTATAGAGCTTTTTTGGTCATAATTGTCTATTGTATGTCCAAATACAATAGACAATTATATTATATTATAAATCAATAATATTATATTAAATCAATTATATTATATTAAAATCAAGTTCATACAATACAATATTGTATTGTATGAACTTGATTTTATAGTTCTAGAATTAAGGCAGGTAGCAAGTCTATATCTGGCGTATTGTTTTCCAAGTAAATAGTCTAGTTTGTTTATTTGTCTTTATTAATCTGCAGGACGTTTTGGCAAAGTTCAAGGCACTTACACAGTAAGCTGATGAAACCATAGTTGTTTGGTGAGTGAGCCAGATAAATGTAAGTATCATCTGCAAAGATGTGGTAAGAAATTGCATAGTCTTGTAGGATTTGGTAAAGGTAAAGTAGCGAGATTAGGCAAATTACGTGCGAAACAGAATTTCATATTAATATCGAATTTTATGTGCAAAAAAAGGAGATATTATGTGCAAAACTGAGGAGATATTTTCTGAAGATAATATAGAAAGCATTAAAACTTTAGCACATCAAGTCTCTAAAAGCATTTTCTGAGGATAATTACACAGCCACACGCCCACCATACTACACAATAGTTATACCACTCATAATTAAAGTGGATTAAGTTGTTTTGGAGGAATTCTGATTTATTTCCTAAGGGGCACACAACACAGATGTTTCATAATTACAGTTACAGAAGTTCCCGCTATCGCCCTAATCCTCCACCTGTGTCTGATGTCCCAGGTTGGAAAATTACATTAGGCCCAAGAGAACAGACTGATGAAAACATATGCATGAGGTTAGTATTGTCAGGATTCAGTGGTCATTTATCTTGGGAAAGACAATGTCAGTTTTTAGAGTTTCAACATTAGTTGAAATGAATATTTGTTATGTAAACAGCTCAGTAGGTGAGGCATATGTTTTATATGTGCAAGTATGGCCTGGAAATATCCACACAAACATCCACAAATTCTATCTTTTTGTGTGTGAGAGAGAGAAATTGTGATTAGTTTTTAACTCTGAACAAGGTCAAAAAAAGTATCTAGTATATTCTCCAAAGTCCACAAAATACCCATTATCCTTCTCCAACATACTTTTTTCTCCCACATTATGTTTCACCCACCAGTAACATCCCAACTTTTTCATTGCCTGTTCTATGATCTCTTAACTCTCTTTGAGCATTAAGAAAGGTGATTAGCACATTGCTAAAGCGAGAAACACAGAGGAGGATCTCTTTCCTCCTCATGAGTTCACCATTCTTTTGATGTTGTTGTTTTGGAGGAGAGCACCTCCCCCTCATTTGAATATCAGAGGAGGGGGGGGCTGGGATTCGGCCACTAACTGCATCTTTGTTGGCGTGATTAAAGCAGGTGTCGCTGAGGGTTATGTTTGTTAATGACAGTTTGCATTTCAATACCTGTCACTCGCCTGTCAAAAGGGGGAAGTGTTTGTTTCCAAGCTTCCAAAGAACTCCCTTAACGTATCTCTTTTACATAAGCTTAACCTAGCATTGCAAATGAGATGAAGTTTACTCTCCATTCTCACTCTCTCTGTTAGTTCTAGTTTAATAGTAATAATGAGAGAGATCTGTGTAGTTAACAATTTTGGAATAAAAAGTTTCACCATGTAATCTGCATTATTATTTGTAATATTATTTGTATTTTAAAAATAAGCTGTGCACCTTATAAATGCTTTTAAAACACCCAACTATTAGTAGGTTCACATAGCATACAACCTCATGGCCTGGAAAGGAGATTGATGGAGCCATCAACTTGTTATAAGGATCTCATATTGTATGACTGGCAGGTAGCTCACTACTTGACTAGCAACATGGACTCAGCTCTTCACCCAGTTCCAATACAGCCACCATAAATCATCCTGTAACACACAATCTAATTAATAAAAACTAGAAAGTGAGTCACACATCATTGCACCCACCTTCTTGGTTGTTTCTAATCACTGGCAAATTGTCTGGAAGATCAAGAAAGCCAGTCACCATAGCACACAACATATGCCCACTGAAAAGACTTACATTACAGTATCTGTAAAGGTCAAACTCATTACCTTCATATGCACTATTCTAAGACTATCTGGCTTCAGAGAGCAACTCTACTATCTTGGTAGTGGGTGACTGGTTCTGTTTCCTCATTGTGTTTCTAGGTTCTAATGCATAACAGTTTATCATAATTCCTTATGAAGTTTTTGGTTACTCTAGTTCACCGGTTTAACATCAGCGTGAGCTAAGCTCTGGACACCAGATGGACAAACTGAACCAGGTCCTCTGTTGGTAAAAGAGTAGATACTGTGGGAAATGTCAGAGGGACTACAGTACATTTATAGATTGTCTACTTGTCATCTTGCTCTTTATTCCTTGGACTCTTGACCAAATTTTGGGACCTTTGAAAACTCCCATTTTACATAAACAAATAGATGCACAGAAATATAGTCAACACTTCACTTACCACTTGATGTTCTTTTATATCTACTAAAATATATATTTTTAATAGATTTATTTTAGTAGAAAACGACTTTTTTGCCACTGGTCACTTCTTTGTAACTGCCACTACATTGGACATGTTAGCATAATATTGTTCTCTCCCATGTATTTCAACAGAAATCCATTAATGATATAAACTGTTATGTAACCCCAGATTACCAAATTTTGTGTTCTTGTATGGCATCAAACCGGGGAGTCAACTGTCACTTTAATTATCTTAACTCTCCCATGAACTCCACCTCAGGAAACATCCATGTAAACATTACAGACTCTCACTGTCCACTGCACTTCATGAGAAAGAAGAAGAAGGAAGTTGAGTAGGAGGAGTAAGAGTAGGAGGAAAGACAGAAAAAAAAGAACAACACAATGTAGCTTTGATGGGGTTAGGCTTGCTTGAAGTCCCAGGCAACAAGCTATTCCCCTCTCAGCATGTAACACTTTCTGATGGTCCTTACGAGCTCTAAAGAACTTACAGTGAAAACCACCAAGGGAGGCAGCACTGCCTTCAGTGGGTAATTAGCAATGATATCACTGTTTGTGGCTAGTGGTGGCATTTTTCCCTCCTAATTACTGCTCACATATAAACCCCTGAGGATATGAAAAGTAACCTAGGTTGATTAGCATTATCAGTTGTTTCCGGGGGAAAGGGGTCATGCATGTAACTTTGAACGCAAACAAGAAAACTGGTCATTATCTCACTGGTAGCTAAATAATAATTGCCATGCCCATTTTTTCTTTGTAGTATGAAAAAGTTAATTTAGTTAAGATTATAAAACTATGGGTCATCTCTGTGGTAAAACAAAATGAAGAATTTTAGACAGAAATAAATCAAGGTGCCCTTTCTTTATTCATTAGTATAAATGTTTTGTTGTGTTCAAGGTTCAGGCTAACTTTAATTCCATTTTATATTATCTGTAAACAACCTCGATTGCTCATTACGGCAGCCAATCGATCAATCACCTCCTGTGAGAGAGGAGATTAGTGGTCAACTTTTAGAATGCAGATCAATAATCATCTCCCTAATTGGGTATTAGTAGCAGGAAGAGTGTCCACATGTGTTGTACAATGGACACACTAAGCAGGTCAGAGTCCTGCCAAGGCTGCTAAGGGGAAAATGCTAAGGACCAAATTGCCAAAACACAAACTGCAAGATGCTTGTATGGGGTATGAAGCATGAAAAACCTTTATGTGGACTGGGCTATTACAATTATTCTTGTTCATGTAGTAAAGCAAAGCATTGTGGGTTGCAGCAATAAAAGGAAATAACATGCCTGCATTTTAGTGCAAAAAATTACTTATGCAGTGGCTTATGGAACAAACTAATTATAAGCACCTTCAGACCTGTTACGAACCATATAATGTTGGTGCCTTCATTTCTTATTGACTTTTCAGTTTGTTTTTAAGCCAGATGGGTACCCAGCTGTTTAGAATTGATGTGACTGTGAATATTTGCATAAAACAGGATACAGCTCATTATTCTAAAAACTTACAAAGGTATGAACTGGAAGAACATCCTCCACAAGACTATGTAACAGAATTTACTGGTCTTGTGCATGGTGGAAATGTTTAACCCTACAAAATCCTTTATCTTTGGTCCTTCCCTTCTGTTGTACAGGCAAAAGATGCACACGCAAGCAAATCGCCTCATTTCATGTTATGTGGATGCAAATTGTGAATTCTGAACCATTGTAAACACAAACCATCTGTTCACACATGCTCATTCTTCTCTTCTGTTCTCTGTGTCCTGGTGCTTTACTGACAAACACACCAAACAAAGTTGATACTTGAGTGTTCAATCTACATAGATTGTTAATTAATTAATTGGTTAGTTAAATAAATGACAAAAGTGAGTACACACTTCACATTTTTGTAAATATTTTATATCTTTTTATGGGTCAATAAAGAAAAGATATAACATTTTGATACAATGTAGTCAGTGTACAGATTGTATAACAGTGTAAATTTGCTGTGCCTTCAAAATAACTCAATACACAGCCATTAATGTCTAAACCACTGGCAAGAAAAAAGTGAGTAAAACCCCTAAGTGAAAATGGTCAAATTGCACCCAATTAGCCATTTTCCCTCCCTGGTGTCATGTGACTCATTAGTGTTACAAGGTCTCAGGTGTGAATGGGGAACAGGTGTGTTAAATTTGTTGTTCTTGCTCTCACACTCTCTCATAGTGCTCACTGGAAATTCAACATAGCACCTCATGGCAAAGAACTCTGGGTCTGAAAAAAGAATTGTTGCTCTATCTAAAGATAGCCTATAAGAAGATTGCCAACACCCTGAAACTGAGCTGCAGTACAGTGGCCAAGACCATACAGTGGCTTAACTGGACAGGTTCCACACAGAACAGGCCTTGCCATGGTCGACCAAAGATGCGGAGTGCACATGCTCAGCATCATATCCAGAGGTTGGCTTTTGAAAACAAATGTATGAGTGCTGCCAGCATTGCTGTAGAGGTTAAAGAGGTGGTGAGGGGAGGGGAGGGGTGCTGTCAGTGCACAGAGCATATGCCACACATTGTATCAAATTGGTCTGCATGGCTGTCATCCCAGAAGGAAGCCTCTTCTAAAGACAATGCACAAGAAAGCTCACAAATGGTCTGCTGAAAACAAGCAAACTAAAGATGTGGATTACTGGAATCATGTCCTGTGGTCTGATGAGACCAAGATAAACCTAATTGGTTTAGATGATGTCAAGCATGTGAGGCAGCAACCAGGTGAGGAGGACAAACACAAGTGTGTCTTGCCTACAGTCGAGCATGGTGGTGTGAGTGTCATGTTTGTGGCTGCATGATTGCTACCGGTTCTGGGAACCATGAATGCCAACATGTACTGTGACGTACTGAAGCAGAGCATGATCCCCTCCCTTCGGAAGCTGGGTCTCAGGGCAGTGTTCCAACATAACCCCGAAAACAACTCCAAGACGACCATTGCCTTGCTAAAGAAACTGAAAAAAGTCATTAAAGTCTGTGTTGTCATTTTTGAGGGCACAGCCAATTTACACTGTTATACAAGCTGTAGACTGACTTTACATTGTATCAAAGTGTCATATCTTCATGTGCTGTCCCATGAAGAGAATAAAATATTCACAAAAATGTGGTGTACTCACTTGTCAGATATTATACCAGGGTATACTTGGGGCTACATTTAAGTTTACTAAAAATGTACTTAGTAGCTGTTGAACATTATTTATATATAGGCCATTAGAAAAATCTATGCTTGATTCATAGATATGATAAACTCTTTGAATATGACTGTGTACATCTCCCCAGCATGTTTTTGTGGTTATCAATAACCTTCTCCTTATACTGCCTTTATACGGCTACACCTAGACAGAACTAAAGACTCCATATATTTGGTGGAAACTGAACTGATACAAAACACACCAACATGGACCAAATTACCATTTTTAAATGAATAAATCAATTGAACCTTGGAGAAATAGTCTATTCAGTGTTTGCATAATTCAGTGTATTCATGCTGCTCATAAAAGCAACATGTTTCTGAGTCATTATGATTTGAATGTTTGTCCATTCCATTCAGTGATGCTGACATTTCCCTTTGTCCTATTTGTCCTTCTTTTTTAGAATAAAGAAGAAATCGGTACTGTGATGTGAAGAAGGGGACGTTACGTGTACACTTGAGTAAACCCTGCCAAATCCACATGAAACAAGTAGCTAAAGGCAGCTTTTTTTTCCTGCATATGATGTTTCAAACAGACTCAGAAGTAAATAACTAAAAGTAACTGATAATTGTAACATGAGACAGGAGATATTTTGTCAGTTAGTTAAATTCATGCTATTTACTTGATATGAGCAACATGGTATGTTTAGTTTGTTTTGTACTTCAGATTTTTTTCACATTCAAAAATATTTACGTTTACGCCATTTAGCAGACGCTCATATCTAGAGAAACGTACAAAAGTGCGTCGTCAGTGATTCACAGAATGCATCCTAGCCAGTAAGCAGCATAGAGTTCAATAGACATTTGAACAAGATCGCTGGTCCTAGTATAACTTCTATTAAACAATGATAAATACAGTAACAAAGAAAAACTTAAGTGCTCAAATCTGAGTTACTCAGCGTTGGTGGAAAAATTAAAGTAAAAGTGCAGCATCAGTAGTCATTGAGATACTCGACAAGTAGATGAGTCTTTAATCTGCATTTGAAGTTTGCAAGGGATTCTGCAGTCCGGACTGTCAGTGGAAGTTCATTCCACCATCTTGGAGCCAGGGCAGAGTATAGCCTAGAAGCTTGTCTACCACTGGACTTGAAGCCTGGTGTTTCGAGGCTTAGAAGTAACCGAGGTACGGATCTGGCTTTGACCATTCTCATCATGTAGGAGGCAGCTGGTCCATTTTTGGCTTCGTAAGCAAGCATCAGGCCGAATCTTTCATATGTTACTAATGAGAAATCTGCAGGACTGGGTCAGGTTTGATACATGAGTTGAGAATGACAACTCGGAATGACTTGCTGTCCAAAGCTATGCCCAGGCTATCGGTAGTTTCAGATGGTAATACCAGTAGATTCAGATGGTAAAGCCAGTAGGTTTTCAAAAGAAACGTAGTCATGGTGATGATTGGGAGTCAAATACAATATAAAATTACGTCACATTGCATTCAGCATTTAAAACCAAATGGGAAAGTTTTGAATGTAACAATTAAGGCAATATAAACCACAGAAATTTCCTGTTCATATTTTATAAGCGTTGCTGGGTTGCCTGGCAACGGCAACAGGCCAGCCTTGGAGGGACAGAAAGGCTGCTCCTCTGTCCCCTGAGCTGTCTGAACTGATCTCGGAACAGTCCAGAGGCCTGTGCTCATCAGTGACAGCCTCAGAGCCACCCCAGGCACTACACAGTGCCTGGCATTCTGTCACTGCACACAAAAATCACTCTCTCACTGTAAAGTAAGCGCACACACAGATATGCCCAACAGTCAAACTCAGCAGGTGCCTTTGTCACTGATGTAATTACTACACTGCATGTTTGTGTGCGTGTGTGTGTGCATGTTTGGCTGTTTATATCAGCACTCAAACTCCCGAATTGCTTCTCGCTATTGTGTCTGATTATTTGCTCTGAAGAATGTTTTATTCCTGAGCACTGTGTAATTGTTCTTATACAGTCGAACTCACTTAGCTGGTGATTTCCTCAACTGCAGCTCATCACTATGACCACCATGACGCTGTAGAAAGATAAAATGCAATGACATAATTTACATTATTTATAATTGGCAATGAAACAAGGCCTGCCATAACACCACAAGCAAAATAACATACTACTGGAACTCTGGCTAAATTATAAACGCCCACTATAATAGCTTGTATGTGATATATAATTCATTGTAATTATCTCATCTATAACTACAATAAGTAAATTCCTATAGTATATGTACAGTTGAAATATGATTAAGATATTTAACATTTTAAAATCTACCTAAAACACTCAGACAATTAAAATTTCTTAGGTAGGTTACTGGGAATCTGTAACTTTTGTCCATATCCATTTCCAGTGTTGGGGTAGAAAAATGACGAATGTTTACCTAAGATTTGCCAAGAGAACATGAAGCTTGCCAGGGGGACAAGAAACCCAGCAACTTACTGGAACATAACCTACTGGAACATAACTACCGATGTGTACAGACTCCGAAAGCTATTCATTAGACGTACGATGCAAATTTGGAAGCACTACCCCGGTAAAAATGCATTCGTGATTTGCAAAGCCGTTATTTTTTCCAGCTTTGAGATGGAAACGACCTGTATGTCCAGTCCAGTGCTACTGGTTAACGGCTGCCACTGGAGCATGTTTAAATGAACGTGGTACTTCCAAGTGGACGAAATCGTGCAAGCTCTATACGCACACCTACATATCTCACCTTTCCTCTCTGCTGTCAAGATGTATTTGTACAGTCGATATTTTGGGGATCTGGTTTTCGCGCAAACAGAGAATGATGCATTGTTAATGTAAAAATCCTAACTAGTCTGTCCATTCCGTGCGGGGGAACGCTCTCCTGTTGTTCCAATATCCTCACCGGAGAAAATGAGCGAAAGTTCTCGGGGATGTGACGTGAGACCCGCTCAAGTTCCTGGGACGCTGACCTAGCGCAGTTTGCCAGCCTCTGACAGAAAGCCGCGTTTGTGACAGATGGGTAGACCAACATCCTTTATTTTCACCATTGCGATGCCTGTCTCCTCCACTTTCAGAATATGCACGGAAAAAAACTCACTGAGAAAAAGTAAAAGGATTTTCATTCACTCTTTGGGTTGCACGTTCGATAGAAACGTGATGCTTTCGGTGAAGCAGGATAGACAGTTTCGTTTTTGCTGGATAGACTGTTAAGTATATCAGAATGGGATTAATTGCTTATCAGTATTATATTATGTCTGTCACAATACTGGCTAAAGAGCCAAAATCAGAAATAAATGTTAGATACGAATTAAAGTAAATAAATAATTTAAATAATCGAATTGTTGTCGTTACTGCTACTGTTGGTGATGGTTGTATTATTGTTATATAATATTATTAATAATAACAATAATAATAATAATATAAAATATCTCAATAAGGTCTATAGTGTTCCAAGACCCAATTTTTTGATCAGACGTATGTAGTACTGGAGACATTTCTACCCCAAAAAAGAGAAAGACCGATTCATTGAAGAAAGGAATTCATTGAAGTGTGAATTAAAGAAAGAGCCTGCAGCATTTAACATACTGCTGCTGCTCATTTTAATGTTGAAAAGATTAAATGATGTAAGCAAGAAAAAGCAGAATTATACTAATTAAATTATGTATACATCAGGCTGACAACAACCCTTTTTGTAATAGTCTGAAAATGCATTTAATCAGGAATGGAGATCCTCCGTAAGATAACAGACTCATGTACATCAGGCTTTACTGTACTGTTAGGTAGATGGCTACGTTTACCAACAGTGACTCATTGTTAATTAGCTACCTAGAAAAGCCTAATGAAGAAACCTAATGAATTACATTCAAGATAAACAAGTCTGCCTCAATGATGGGTCTTTCATTTTTAAAGCGTGCTATGCTTTCTTTACTCTGTCTAGTAAATCCTCTTTTGTAATGATTTTTCACAGTCATTCTGTATCACAATTTTGCTATACAACCCAAGATCAATTCGCGTGACCATCATACGTGTGACCATCCCTGGGGAAAAACAGTGGTCAGCCTTTTACTACTCCTTTAAAGCAGTTTTACTTGAATAATGCAGAGGCAATACGTTAATAATGCACAGATTTATACTGGAGCATGAATAAAGGGAGAAGGAAATCAGGCAACGGCAAAAGGAGTATGACAAAATGTTCTCGATATATAGGCCGCAGTATTATAGGTACTGTCAGAAATGTTTATTTGGTTTTTTTTTTCTAGAAAACACAATTTAAACACTATTTCTAGAACTGTCTTGTCATGTTGACAGAGATCATACATAAAGCATGTGTTGCAATATGACGTGGATATGACAGTGCAGAGGTTTTGTCACATTCAGATTCACAGCAGAAAGGAGGAGCACTATGTACAACAAGCCTAAGTTTTAACACCACACACATACATACAGGTGTATTAGATATATTTCAGCCCCAGACGAAACTGAAAAGGCAGCCCAGGTATGTGGGGGCAAGGGTTTTTCAAGCCTTTCAAACCAGCAGCAACATGTATGCATCTCCAGCTGAACATGTGGAATATTGTTTGAGTATATTGTGAGATGGAGCTGCATGTTGATGGAGTTTATTAGTGTTTTATGTTTTATGTGTACAAAGATAGACTGAGCTAACACTCACTGTGTAGAAGTTTTAGAACTGAGGAATGGATTTAGCTAATGGAGACATGCATCACAGGAAGTTCAGGTGGTTATGGAAATAAATAATCACATGCCTGACAGGATTTCATACTACTTGCACTTATTCTGCTCATATTTAGTCCACAGTTAATAATGAAGCTCCTAGTTCATCCCTTGTTTCCTGTGCCTTAAAGGTAAGTAGCATCATACAGCCTAAAACATAGCACTAGAATGGGTCTAACTTCATGATTTCCAGGACACAATATTGCTGGGTCAATGCAGTAGGATCAGCCTTCCTATTTGGGTGTTGCTTGGGGTGTTTTAAGCTAGACACCTCTTTAAAATAATCATCATAGTGTGCACAGCCAGTCAGACTTACTCACCTCTGTCCCTCAGTAAAACCACCACTGGAGTCACTTTGGGATCTTTGTCACTTTATTAATGATTTTACACTCGCTCATGGAGAGATTTTGGGACTCCTGGGAAGATTAATTACTATTCCAAACTTTTTCTATTTGGGCAGTATGGCTTGGATTATAGTTCAGTTGAGCCCTAGAGTCTTAAAAAAGAGTTTCTAACCTTTTCCAGATATATAGGCCTCCACAATCCCACCTAAGGTCTTCTGGAATCTATCTTCCCTGTGGAATGTTATGCCTGACTGAACAACCTGTATGCTACCAAGTTCACTCTGAGAAAAAGTTTACCGTTAGATTTTGATTGGACAATTGAACATGGTTGGCCTAATAATAGATGGTAGTTACGTGAAGTACTCACATTGTTTACTGATTATTCATTCTAATTACCTCTTCAACTGGGTGGAGACCTTTCCAAACCTGAAGATAGCATAACTGATACCATGCACATCAAACACATGAAAGAAGTGCCAAATGAATAAAAGAAGTGCCAGTATCTATATATACTACTAATATTACTTTTTAGAAACTTTGATCACCAGCTATCTGGAGTTTTGATATTCATTTTGCTAAAGATAATGGCTGGCAATTATTTAAAGCATAAAACCCTTCACTAGACAGATGAGTAAAATTTCACTGCCATGATTCTTGCCCAGCAGATATTGCTGGACAACTTTCATTTATCCCACCAATGCAACTAGATCTGCCATCTGCAATTACTATTTTGATGTTAAGAAACTTGGTGCTGTGTCAAAAATGAGCTTCTATTTCTTGAAGATGTACCAAATGACAGATAATTAGATGTGTTCATTGGCAGATAAATGGCAGCAAACTACAGCAAGCACATGCTTTTTTTTCAACTATGTACCCAGTTTCACAGCAAGGTTCCCTGGCATCATCTCAGGGCTTTTACTGAACCTCAGTACTAACACAGGTTACTAGATATAAGTATATAAGAAGATTATTTATGAGCATTTCTCAATGAAGTTGAGTAATACTCATTCACGCATGAAACTAGTCTTTCGTCTGGCAGAAGGGAAAATGCCAGCCCTCTGAGAAGCAGCCTAATAAGTCGACTGCTGCACTTCTGAATGGTGGCTGACCACCTCCCAAAGGATGACACATGAAAGAAGCTGTAAGTAAAAAAAAAAAAACTATATGCAGCCCTATAGAACAATGTTTACACAATTGAATTAAGCTGCTGGTTAAGCACATTTGAGAGATGTTGGTATATTTTGAATATACAGTACCAGTCAAAAGTTTGGGCACTCCTGACTGAATGTATGTTGTTAATAGTAACAAAGATATTTTAATCTGATGGATTGTGTTTAAATTAGTTTCTAAGACAAATATAAATTGGTAAAGGTGTTAGCCTACATAAACTGATTTTCAAAACACACACATGCACAAACAATTAATTGTAGATGCACCTTCAGCTAAAAGGTGCATCTACACAACCTTAGTCCCTCACCCTTCAAATGTTCTGCACATATGAGAATTTCTTCAAGACTGATGGAAAAGCATCATAGGTGGCTCCTCATGCAGCTGGAGAACATCACTAGTGTGGAGCTGAGGAGGACAGTAATGGGTGGCTACTTTGAAGGATCTAAGATAAACAAATATCAACTATCACAGCATAATCACATAAGAGTTACTTTGATGTTTCTGTTTTTATTGTAGAAAATGCTAAAAATAAGTAATGAGTAGGTATGTCCAACCATTTCAGAATTCACTACATATTTAAATAATATCTTTCCCTCTCTCTCTTTCTGTGTGTGTACATATATACAGTGTGTGTGTGTGTGTGTGTGTGTGTGTGTGTGTGTGTGTGTGTGTGTTTATGCTAAAAGACTCAAAAAACACTCATTGCTGCTCTTACAAAATCCCAGATAGTAGTAATAGTAAGAAACCAACCTTATTCACGTAGCATAATGCCAGAGGTATAAGACAGGTGAATTCTTTGCAATTTTTGCTATTTTAAAAATCCACTTAAACCTTTGTTGTTGTTGTTGTTGTTTTTTAGCGTCTGTTACTCAGTCTGCTGTCAGCTAAATAAAGCAGACAGCTCCTTACCGCTAATTGCAAAACACCTTGGCCACTGCTGGTGGGTTTATTGATTGCTCATCCTAACATTTCAAACAAGCTGAATGACACATGGAGATCGATAACACAGAGACCATGAATTATCAGCTTTCACTTGGGCTTCCAGGTTTTTTTAATTCTGGTGAGTGCTGTATGAATTCTTATGGCCAAACCGACACTTTAAAATTCCATGAGTTTGCATGACTGTGGCGCTGTAATGGTGTACCAGGAGAAAGGCGCTGGTGAAGTTTGGGTTCTTCAGCTTCTCAGCTTCATTCTCGATGTTTTAAGGTAAAGCTGGGAGGGAAAGTCATTACTCTGCACAAATGGCCCATTCGGCACTCCAAATAGCAAAAACCAGTGTGCCAGTGTGAATTTGTGAAACATTTCTCATAGCTCTGTTCACTTTATGAATCGATTCAAAGCTTAGCCACAAATATACTGAAATAAATAACATACTGAGATATAAAGAACTTAGTGTTTTTTTCACATTAGTAATTCAAATGTTTACTGTAATTTGTGCATCAGTTGCCAGAATGGAGCTTTAAATGAATTCTTCTCCTGTCTCTCAGCATCAGACCTCAGACTTGTGAATAAATGCCAAGTTCACTCAGGAGATCTATCCTGGTGTTCCTAACTTAAACAAGTACCTTTGCACATCATTACTCAAGTCTGATAATGGAAATCTGGAAATGAATCTGGACCAGCTTTGTTGAGTCATAGATAGGGATGATCATGAGAAATAACTCACTCAGTCAATTTAGACCAAAAGCTGAACTCAGTGAGACAAACTGCTCCATCAGAAGAAGAAAGAAATACCAAGTAAATGTGATTAAATAACATGTTCTGATAAACAAAAGTACCTTTTATTCTGAGAATCAATAAAAGAGGAATGACAAAAAAGCTCAGTAATCTGTCAATTCAAGCATCTCCCCAAGGAAGTGAAAACATCAAATAAAATTAGCCACAAAAAATATATATTCGGTCAGAATACTGCAGCAGTTTGTGGAATGATGAAAACACAAAAACTTTACTCTTGAAAGCATGATGATTGGAGGTACCCATGGAAATAAACTTTACTGAAAACTATTCTTTAAAGACTGAAGTACTGTGAATAGAACAATTGTTGTCCATTGTCAGCTGGTATGTTAAGATTTGTGTTATTTTGGGTTAAACAAAATGTATTTCTGTATAGCTTCAAACCAAAGACCCTGAGAGCATCTGAGTCACTAAGGAGAAGACATATGGCTGTTAATATAATAAATGTCTTTGTAAAAATTTTGCTTATCATACAAAACTCTAATCATGTGTCAATTCAGATCATTATCTGACTCAGCCATAAATGAGTAACTAAAAGATACTGAGTCAGCTATTGGCCCAGGACTAAAGAAATTATCTTAACCTGGGTGAAATATGATGAAACAACGTAATGTGAGTTCTGAGTGAAAGCTCCCTATGCTATTAGTAGTCCTCTGGTGACCTCTTGTGGCCATTAACTACTCCTTGAGGAATACACTGATCAGCAACTTTAGCAGTCTTCCTTGTGAATATTTATGTTCTGACAGTACCAACATGTCTTGGTTTATCTTTCCATTTTAATTCAAGCATTTTCCAATAAATAACTTTTAATCTGAAGTTTTGAATGATTAGGGTTCATCATTTACGATTAAAATGTGGCCAGCTTTTTTTTTTTTTTAAAGAAAGAAATTTTTGCATTATTTTAAAAAGATTAATGATACTGGCAGCAAAACCAAGTACCTTAAGATGAAAAGAGTGTCATGAACACAGAATTTTTTTTTTGACTTTTTATTTTTATTTGATTTGTTTTACAAGATACCAATTCTGAATATCATGCTTGTGATTACTGAAATATGGGAGTCTAGAAAATGCAAACATAAAATGCTCCATAGGTACACTTCAGATATACCACATCAAACATAATTTACATTGTTATTCTGTTTTTATCCTATCCATTTCATTGTTTGCTTTCAGAACCTTGTTGAAGGCATATTTCACTTCAGAATTACATCGGTCTCAGCTGCACTGGTTTTGCCACATACACCTCACAAACAATGCACTGCACAAAACCCTAAGTGTTCATTTAACATTACATCACATCACCTGGACTTGAACCCTGAGATATTTAATTTTAACAGTTGGAGATTGTATTAGTGCCAGCAAAAAAAAAAATCAATTAATATAACATCCTTACAATTCTAATACTTTCACTATAAAATGTGCTTTCCCTTGGTTACAGATTCCCTTGATTAACCTTTTCATTTCCTTTAATGCAACATGAGTTCCTATGTGGAAATGGCAGAACAGATAGATACAGGGGATAAAAAAAAGGTATATACAGTATATAATGGTAGACAGTATATAATGGATTATCCAGTGTAACTCAATAAGCCCAGTGCAGCTCTGCACTGATTTTATGAATCTCACTGTCTCCATGGGAAATTTTAAGTACCAAGTTAAAAGTTTCAACCTGGAAAGCTTAATGAACTTGGTGCAATGTAGAATTGATAAGGCATAATAAATCTTAGTACCTGTTATATTTTGGCTTTTAATTACAGTGAAGTCATTCAGCTAAGATAGAACACTAGTTAATGTAGCTAGCTAAACTGAACACTAAGATAGAACACTAGTTAATGTAGCTAGTTAATGTAGTTAACACTAGTTAATGTAGCTAGTTAATGTAGTTAACACTAGTTAATGTAGTTAACACTAGTTAATGTAGCTAGCTAAACTGTCTCGCAAGGATCATTGGTATCATAATACTAGACTTTATACTAATAACACAAAGCGCTGTAATAAAGAACCATCTAATGTATCACTTTATTGCTAACTGAGCTCCTCGCCGAGTCCTGTTTAATGCATCAGCCAGAAACACTGCTCCACTTGTGCATGTTGGAAACTAAATGTACATCACATCTTGGTAGTGTTTCAGAAGAGCAAGGGTCCTCATCCATAACCCTGCCTAGATTATGTTCTTTCAAAGTCAGTGTATTACAGAAGATTAGAATTTTTGAGAACAACTAAATAAAATGGACAACTGCTATATATAACATATTGCCAGAGCAACCAGCATTTGGGTACCAGTGTGAAATCATTACTTTAATAAACTTTAACCTAACAGTGACAGCTTAAATAGTAGTTTAAAATAACCAGAAATTGACAATATGATACACCTTCTGGACTTTTTTACATTTTGTGCAAGACAAACAAAGTTTTTGTTTTCACCCCTAAATAAAAAATTTAGGGTTAGGGTTAATTTTCCCCCCCAATTGATTTTTGTTACATAGTTAAGCAACAGGAAACACTTTGTTCTTAAAACATCTGGGAGAAATATTAACCAATTCTAACAACAACCAAAAAAAAAACGAACCAATAAATTCTTCACATTTTTTCTAAGGCAAAGAAATAGTATCAGAAGAAAACTCCCTACATTTGCATATAAAGCACATGTTTTTTTTTTTGGGGGGGGTTGTTTTTTTTGCCTTCTTGTGGCAAATGATCTAGTTCTCCACATCGTCTCGTCCACAAGGGAGCAGTTGTATTTTCTCGGCGATTCTCTCTGCTATGCTTCTGCTGCTTGCTGCAATCAACCTCCGAGACATCAGATCGAATGGCCCCCCTACAACACAACTGGATTTACTGAAATGAATCTTACTAGAGAGCATCTTAAAATGGATGCTAATGGGTGGTCTTTGTTTATTAGGAATAACTTTATCATGGGGAAAATACACAGTAAAATATATAATGCAAATCAAGGTAAATTAAATGACCAGCCATTTTAATGCTTTTGTGAAGAGGAACATCAAAAATCGGATGCTTTCGTAACTGTACTGATTGTTAATATACATCAATATAAATATCATTTTAAAACTGTGATTCTATCCCTCTCAGATTCATAGTGAAGAATGAAACTATGGACCATGCAGTTTCACACAGAACACAGAAGCAGCCCCACAGCCTGCAACCAGAACAACAACAAAACAACCATGAGAGAGATGGTGCTGCCACTCCCGGCTGACGCCTGCTGATTAGCCCACCTGCTCCCGGCCGGTGGCACATCAAGAGGAGCACAAAGCAACAGCGCCAGCAGCAACAGAGCAGGGCAAGAGCAGGTGGCAAATAACAGTTGAGATGCTCTTTCTCTGAGGGTCTTAAGCACAGTAATTCCCAAGACAAAGGAGGACAGACAGCTGGAACCTACCAACACCAAGCCCCATGGCTCCACCAGCCCCATGGCTCCTCCACCCCCCACCCCCAGCCCCCCGACCTGCTGCAACATGAAGTTCAAGACACTGAGCACCATCCTGCACTGTCATCCCTTTTGGCATTAATCACTGCACATGAACAGCCTGCCAGAACTTGCACCTGCTACCTGAGCACCTGCAGTTACAACACACCTTTAACACTAACTCAGTCACATAAAGACCAATACTTAATCAGGATGTAAAGCATTACCCACACACATACTATACAAGTTAAGGCCTTTAATTTAATATTTAAACAAGCATTTTCCTTTAAATAAATCTACCTTTATGAAATGAATGCAGAGATTTCCCTTCTTTCCTGTTCAATGGATAATGCTTTTAATGGTGACATACTTTAGATTTAGTCGTGGGTCTTCAAACCTTACCTGATTTAAAGAGCTAAAACTATACAAAATGTCTACAAAAGGACATCTCATCCACAAGATACTTTAACATACATTTAAAACTCGAGCTCTTTAACAAAACAAAACAAAAAAAAGATGTAGCCAAGTCATTAGCCGACATCTCACAGTAGCATCTGAATCTGACACACTTAGTAAGCTGCCTGAACTGGCTTGCATTTCGTCATCCTCAAATGAATCATCCTCCTTCGTTCTGCTGATACATGACATGCAGAATGTACTTTGATGGCCAGTACCTGTGACGTCCATGATGACTCCCCCCGCCTCAGTAAGTATGGCTGCTCCACCTGCCATATCCCAGCAGTGGATTCCCATGTGGTAGTACACATCTGCAGCCCCGCAAGCTACCAAGCACATATTCACAGCCGCACTGCCTGGAGCCCGGATCCTGCGATCCAATTGAAACAGAGATAATCTGGTTTGTGTATTTAGTCTGTAAAGTAACTTCTTTCTGTCCGATTTAAACCCTTTTTGGGATAAAATGAATCAAAAAGTCCATGCCCTGTCAGATGGCTTTGTGGTTTGATTCCATAGATTAAAATAGCGCTTCCCTAGAGGACCACCCAGTAACCACAGAGCACAGGTGTATCCTGTTGTCCAGAATGGGAAAAACATATCTAAAATTATACAAAAAGCAAAAGATTAGAAAAATGAGAAAGTACTCACCCATGAACAGGGATACTAAGGATGCTCTCCATGTTGGCCATCATGATTCTGAAGTGTTTTGGATCTTTCTTGAAACCCATCTCTGTCAGTACCAGGGACTTGGTGACATCTATGTATAAGCAGGACCAATGAGTTCAGTAAGTGCCATCCTCTACTAGTTAAAAACAAAATATGCAGTGGCTGTAAGTTAATAAATGCCCCAGGGGCCATAACAGTGTGTGCATGGACTCACCCTGCTGCCACGAGACCTTAATAGGGACTCCATTGCAGAATGCTCCTTTACCCTTGCGAGCAGTGTACATTTTGTCCTCAATGCAGCTGTATACAATACCAAACTCTATCTAAGGAACAAAAACAGGTAAAACTATGACATACCGATTTCTATCCAATGGCCAGAGTCTGAATGCCATGGTTCCCTGTTATACATGTCTACGGTTCCCTGTTATACATAGTGTACTAAACATGCTATATAATCCATTATCTCATGCTCTACATAGTAGTGTACCATGGAGGAAGAAGGGAATTGATCTGGATTGTGCCTTAGACAGCTGAACATAATACTGCTATGTTCATCACAGTACAGGTGTATTAAATAACTCATTTACAGAGAGAATGCTAAACTTGAGTATACAACATCATAATTTCTTAACCAACTGCTCACTGAGCAGACTGAAAATCATTTAAAAGTAGCAATTTTATAGAAGATATACAGGGTCCAAAAGGAAAGTCATTAGCATGACCATGATTTATCCGCTTAGCATTTATTTAAGCATAGAAAGAACACGTGTCAATTTAACACTCCAAATGGCTCTCAGGATTACAAGATTACAAGTCTCAGAAGTAGTACCTGTTTATTCACTGTAAATCCAATGGAGACCGACACAAACGGGAACCTGGATAGAGTCAGGAAGAAAAAGTATGTTTCTTCTAAGAGCTGCTTTTACTAAATTTGTATTAATTCATTAATTTATTACATTTTTATTTGAAGCAGTGCCAGGGGTCTGTTAATATTTGTACACGTAGTTTATTTACAAGCAGTACATGGTATTTCTTAGGTAAGCCCAGTTCTCAAGGTTTTCCCAACAAATGGCTCACTTGAACTATTCTTGACCACTTCTTTTCCCTTTGCATGGAAAGTAGGTTTAATTATACACTCACCACTCAC
This sequence comes from Tenebrosternarchus preto, assembly GCA_025802075.1. Classification (NCBI taxonomy): domain Eukaryota; kingdom Metazoa; phylum Chordata; class Actinopteri; order Gymnotiformes; family Apteronotidae; genus Tenebrosternarchus; species Tenebrosternarchus preto. Next base: position 4,689,596 of record JAOYMR010000027.1, on the reverse strand, counting down.
TTTAATTAAAACGCATCTTTCATCCATTTACACTCACTTACCCTTTTGTTAGGTTAGGTACGCTTAAAGATTCCTCATATGGGTTTAACAGAAGGTTCATAGTACATCTGTTGGCATGCACAACTTTTCGGCAACCCTCAAGCCCTATAGTATTTAATGCATAAAAAATTCCATCTCAGACCTGTGGACAAAGTTTGTGGTTCCATCGATGGGGTCAATAATCCAGGTAGGGTTATCTGTCAGAATACTGGAGGCTCCTGCAGCCACTGATTCCTCACCTATAAAACTTAAAGAGGGTTGAGGGAGGAGAAAGCAGGAGAGATGGTGTGAGTTAACAGAATGAGAGAGAAAGAGAAAGACAGACAATCCCAATGAGCTTTGTATAGTGACTGAAACACAACTGAAACATTGCTAGTATATTCAAATTCAAATGCATTTATACAGTGCTTTTTATAACACATGTCACAAAGCAGCTTCACAGACGTATATGTCCAGATCCCTAACGGGTAAGCTGAGGGCGACAGTGGCAAGAAAAACCTCCCTAGGCAAATAAGGAAGAAACCTTTGGAGGACCAAGACTCAAAAGGGAATCCATCCTCCATTGGGTGGCCCAACTAGCTACAGCAAACTTTTTAACAAAGGTCCACACTTTATATATTAACAGCACTCACAAGCAACTGCAAGTGACTCACAAGGCCACATAATGAGCTGCTTTGATTAGATTATTACTTGTCTTTACTTCTAACAGCAGTCATTGCACTAAAGCTCAGAGCACCTGTGACTGGGATATTTCTTCTTGATGGAGGATATAATCAGATCCTCAACTTTCTGATCTGTCTCTGTGACCAGATCTACTGGAGAGCTCTTTTGCATGATAGATATATCTCTCTGTAGTGCATCACGAATCATCTGAAACACAGGACAAGAGACTAAATGGTCAAGGGGTAGAGATCGATGACTTTAGTTTGCAAGCTATCTAATTATATTAACAGTGATACCTTTGGGTGAATTCTCATAAAAGATAATACGGAAAGACGCTTTCAGAAAATCGTGGCTCATGAGATTGAAATGCTATCTTGATCACTTACCTTTCCTGCCTCTTTTGTAACCCCAAGGCAGTAATCCATGCATTCCTGCCAAGGATCCATCATACATACGTGGATGGCCCTAACAGTACTATAAAGAGAAAGTAAAGATCAGCGAGTTATACTAGCATTATGTTGGCGTTTCACCTTGACGACTCCATTAGCTAGCTAGCTAACGTTTTACTATAGGAAGCTATTAGAACTTCGTTTCTCCTTTGTACATTGACTTTTTGCCAAGCTTTAAATAAAATAAAAGAAATATTTAGCTAGCTAGCAACCGTACACATACAGCAAAGTTAACTAACAGTGGTAGTAAACGCTCAAACTCTGCACGTATAGATATGCTTCTTTCAATGAAACAGTCTAGTTGGCTAACTAGGTAAAATGGTTCATTTAAACGTTTCTCTAGCTAGCCAGGTACTGTCCATCATCAACGCTAGCTATCGTTGTACAAAAAGACGAAACAAACGTACCTTAGCAAGCAAACTTACAGAAACCACTATATACAGTGTCGACACAAAAAAACAGTAAGGTCAGTACATATCAATTATAGCTGGAATGACTACCTAGCTAGGTTCAGGCAGTCGACTGAAGTCACAAGACAAGCCACACCTCTATAATGTTAAATTTAACATTTATGATTGGAGCTTCTTTGGATTAGGGTCCAGTGGAAAAACCCAAAATATCTAGTGACATTCGTAGTGTTGTTACAAATTACAAAAGAGACTTGACGTACATGCGCTTTTATGTAGACCTACTCCAACGCTATCTTGCGTACTGTAAACACCTTAGTACATGGGCACTCAAACCAAGTCTGTGATTCACAGCGTAACGGCATACCGAACTATGAAGATTAAAATTAATGCCCGTTTGTATTCCTTTGCATGTTTAGTCAGTAAGGAATATCTTAAGAGACTTAAATTGACTAGTTTCACCATTACACATTGAAACTGCCAGATTTAATTCCACTTCATTTTGTGTGAGGTGTAGGCCTATTCTTCAAGTGAAAGGCCTATCCTTCTGTATAAATGTCCTTAAAAACAGAAGCAACTGCTTTAACGGGGGGGGGGGGGGGGGTTCAGTTAGAACTTAATGAATAACCATGTGCATTTTTTGTAAAGTATTTCATTGAAAACAATAAATTCCTTTAAGAGGATGGAGGACGGAATAGGGATTTCAGAGTAAAATACAGCCATTGTTGTAGTCATTGTAGCCTATTCGATTTTTTTTTTTCAGAATGGGAGGAAAACAGAAGCATTTTTGACAAATATACCCCTCCCTTCCGCATACATGCTGCCCATTGCAATTAAAGTCATGGGAGCCTGTGTAGGAGGTGACAAGTGAGAGGATGCCCTCCTCTCTGTCTGAAGGTTTACCATGAAGGTATGCACGATACTCTTCTCTTGCACTCTGAATCTACTTTTCGTTCAGTTAACTCTGCAGACAAGTGACTAGATACGACGGTGTGTGTGTGTGTGTGTGTGTGTGTGTGTGTGTGTGTGTGTGTGTGTGGCATGGGTATCACTATATGCAACTATATTCAGATCTGAAGCCTTGGACAGGCCATTCCAGTGAGCATTCTTGTGCATTCACAAACAAATCGAACCTGTATAATAAGTATTTAACATCAATTTTATATGGCTGTATCCCTTCTAATACCTTATTCTTTTGCATATGCCATTGGGTGTTATTAGCAGGGTCTTTTTATAAGGTGAAAAACAGTGAATATTAGATTAGCCTTCTGTAGCCATCCTTGCTAAGTATCAAGAGCTGGGTTTTTACTTTGGTTCTACTCTCTAGTACCCAAATGGACTGTTTTGCCATTTTTTTCAATTCTGCCTTACAGGTGTAATTTAAAGGTTTGTCAATAGGGGGAGTAGGAAGGCAGGAAACAGCAGTATGATTGCTGGTAAGTAAACCTGTGACGAATGCGAACAGTTAAATATAAAATATTTTATGTTGCTGCATCAAAACATACTTAAGATGTAGGCCTATGTTTTTCTTGACTATGACTAAACAAATGGAATCTGAGTTATTCATTTTCAAGTAAGCAACAATAATGTCAAAATGTTTGTTTTTATTTTATTATATATACATATACTTTTTTTTGTAGAATTCATTGTTCTATTCCTTATTGGTCCAGTAATCCCAGGACCTGGAACTACCCTAAATATAAAACAAATTGTGATTGGGCGCTGCTACAACTATATAACCTTAGTGAACCCTAGTTTCAGGTGAGACCAAAAAAAAAGATAAATTCTAGTCTGAATGGAATCTGTCTTGGTGAATGAGCTTTAAAAAATGTAAATGTGCATAATTGTTGGTCTTTTTATGCATGTGCAATATGCAGGTATAACTGTGAGGAGATATGGCATGAGTTTGAGAAAGTAGTGGTTCAGAAGACACCATGCAGTGTGAGAGTGAAGGATTACAAGAGAATGTTCCAGGCTGCTGCTCAGACTCTCCCCTGTAACAAAGTGAGAGACTATATGGAGATACTTACTATATGGAGATAATTATTAAAAAATAAAATAAAATGCTTGACTCACCATGAGCATGTACATGAAGTAAAATGTGGCTATTTTGTATAATCATGTATCTTAGGCTGTGATAGAGATTGTATAATAGTCTCCAGCTGTTTGATACATGCTGATCTAAACCAGATAACACCCTTGATTGAACTAATTATGATTTATTCAAAAGCTCTATATGAGTATAACGGCAGGCTCTTCAGAACTGGACTTATGCACCCTTGTTCTGAATGTATTGCATCACCCACACTTCAATATCAATAACAGATGCTGTTCTGGAGCAAGACACGGGGGTTAATGTACAACTATGCAGCTGTAACAGGAAGTTTCTGGACCTTAGAGGACACACTGGTGGGATTTATGTTTAATGACCTCATCTGGTGTGGACAGCAGGAAAGAGACAGAGGTGCCTTCAGCAAACAAACAGATTTACAAAGAGGAGAACACTGCCACACATTTAGACAAACTGAAAGCTCAGTAGATGGAATGCATTTACTAAAAATTAAAATGACATGAAAAATGTTCAATTGATGTGCAATTACAATTTCCTACTGGCTTTTTAACAAAACATTTCTCTTCTGAAAGGCTTTGATTTTCAGTCATGTCCAGAGTGGTCATCATGTGCAACCCATCCTGTGTATTCTCTGTGGAAGAAGGCATCACAAAATGTGAGACTGAACAATTAAACATGATTTCCACATTGGAGATTGCTTTGTACAGAAAACAGGAGCTTACAAAAATGTTCTGTTAACTAGTAATAATATACTAGTTATAATAATATTCTGTTAACTAGTAATAACTTGGCGAATAACGATTCTGATTCTGATTCTGATTCTGATATAGTAATATACTTGGCTACCTGATGTCACTAAACAGGTATCATTATAGTACCTGGCAACAGCCCCAACTCTAACCACGCATGCTACTATAAGACTCTAGATTGAATTTGCTTAGATCAGAATTGCTTCTGCAATGTCGGCTGATATGTATAAGCTCAAATCATAATCTTGTAATGACTGTGATCATAATTATTCTCTGTACAGTTTGCTGCAGCAGCCTGTGGAAACATCACAGTGCTCTTAAATGGATCGATTGAGAATGCTTTCAGCAGGAAAAGGTAAGAAATATCAACATGGACACTGTTCATTCATTCTCCGGATGCATAATGTGTGGCTATGATGTTCACATATATTTGAATCTTATTTATAAAAGTAGTTTGGAATAATTGTGGGAAAACTCTGCATATGTTCAATGCAGTTCAACAATCCGCATGTGTCTAGTGATATGCAGAGATGCAAAAGCAGAAACATCAGATTTTATCAGTGTAGTGAGCAGCCAGAGGTGTTCTGCAAATCTGAGTGATGACTGACAACATTAGCGTATGCTGACCCCAGTAGATACAACTTCCACTTAATTCATACAGCAAAATCCCACTTTTTCACCTTTTCCTTACCGAAGGGAGTCATAATTAATCCCCTCCCTGATATAGTTCCTTAATTCTGTGATTTTATGTACTTCAGCATGTTTGGGAGTGTGGAGCTGGACAATCTGAACCCCAGGATGGTCTCTCACGTCCATATTAAAGTTGTTCCAAATCTGGAGGGCCCAATCACGTAAGAGAAAAGGAATAGACTTGGCTTGATGTACAAAGGTGTTTTTATGTCCACTCCATGTTCACTGGCTCTGTCTTCTTATCGTTGGGTACAGACACTGGGTAAACACCATGACTAGGCCGTGTTTGGGTTAATACACTCACTCGTTATGAAAATAAATTTCAGATACTCAATTTTCTAGGAATGTGTTTATATTATTGACATTTCAAATAATGTTTGCTGTAAGGAACACTAGAATGTTTGCAACACAATATTTGCTTTAAGGAATCTGCCTTATAAATGGGGCTTAATACATAAGGAATGTTTTCATTTCAGGAATTACTGAAAATAGCAAACACTGCAGACAAACAAGTCAGTGAGAGATAAATATGCTGTGCTCATTGCTCAAGATTAAAATATGTGTTTTCACATTTGTAAGTGAGTGTTTTTTGTTTGTTTGTTTGTTTGTTTGTTTCATTTTTAGAGAATCCTGCTCAAAAGGCTCAATTCTGGAACTCGTATCTATTCTACAGTCACGTGGCTTCCGCTGGTCCTGCACAGACAGCGATGTGTATGTATCACACTGCTTTTTAAAAGGAAAGCATGTTTTGCTAGGTTTGTGGTTTAGGATATACATCTTATGTTTCATAACAGAACTCTGGCCATTCTCCAGTGCATGAAGAATCCAGAACAGCCAATCTGTCAAACATACTCCAGGGGCCTCTCACACCGAAAGAGTCATAGTCTCTATAGTTCCACCTACAGTGCAGGAGAGCAACTACAGCATCTGGTTTTATTCCATCCATGGAATTTATGGAATATGCCATAAACATAAAACAATTAAAATGCTTTTTAAAAATCCCTAAGTACAACTTACATGATTATTGTTATTAATACTGCTACACTCATTTCAAAAACTGTACTGTCCTAGTGTAGCGTACACTAGGGCACGGGAAGGCACTTGGTGATAAAAATAACAAGATTTATTAATGGTACTAATGTTACAAGGGTTGTAGCGAGCCGATAAGATCATGACCAGAATAAACAAGCAAGGAGACAACATACCATAAGCCAGGGGCAAACAGGGTTGGCACACGAGCAAGAAACACAGAGGAACAGGCTCGAGAGTTACTTATCCGGCAGAGTCGGTACACAGTGTGGCAAACACAAAGGGAGTAGGCCAGGAGCAAGGAAGAAAAGCAATGAGAAAGGCGTTGTAGAAGAGCTAGGCAATGCTAGATTCAATACTCTGCGAAGAGTGACTGAAACTGGGAGCTATTTATACACAGGAGTCCAGGTGAATCTCATTACAGAGATTAGTAGGCGGGAGAACCAGACCGCTGTAAAGATACGTGTTCTGATGAGTCATTGTAGTTCTGTGAGTGAGACTGCTGGGAAATGGAGTTTCTAGGCTCTGGAGACTCAGGAGTAGGCAGACTGTCAGAGACAGGTGTGACACCTAGACTGTGTAATGTCTTAAAGACATTAAGAAGTTAGGAATAGTAACATTAAGAATATTATTATATTAGGACACACATACCAATTTTATGGCAATGAATATAGAGTTAATCAACTAACATGAGATGTAGGGCAGTACTTTGTACTACCTCTAGACTATCGAAGGTTCTATTAAAGTTCTATGTCAAAATTTTGCCACAACAAATAATTGCAAGCTAACCAAATAACGTCATATTCTGGTACAAAAATATTAACTGGATTAATCAAGAATTAAATAATAAAATCATGTGAAGTAGACAGATAACAGATAACCTTTTTGGAACAATCAGAACTGATTTCTGATAGGTGTTATTGGCTGGCCAAAAAATCAACAATGCAACAAAGTAGCAGTAGTCAGCACAAATGTTACTACAAGTACTGTTACAGCCTGTGTTTTCAGGCTAATGAAGGTAGGATGGGCTGGCAGGTATTATTTTGGAATAATACTATCAGAGGCTTGTACAATCAATATGATTTTGCCAGGGTTTTTGCTTAAGGATTGTTTTTTTTTTAAACACAGATTAAGTGAGTTGAAAAGTGAAACTAAAAAAAAATAATCACTGTAATCTTAATATTAATTCTGTGTAGTATCTTAGTAGCTGTTCTCAGAACTGCAATCTTCTGGATGGAGATCTCGGATGTTGTGCCTGGGATCTGCTGAAGCCACTCTCTTATACCAGACTTGGGAGGGGAGGGTTTACATTCCATAGAAGTGATGTTTCTGATACTTGTTTTGAATGGATCTCCCGGGTCTTCCCCCGGATGCTGTTTTTTTTGTTGTTGTTGTTGTTCCTTCGCAGCTGTGTTTAAGTGTTGCAGGGGAGGGGTAAGGGTCCACCCTTGGCAGTGTACAGCATGTCAAAAAGTACTGCGCTTTTGTAAAGTACCAGCTCAGAGATGAGAGATGGGATGCTGATAGTCTAAAACAGTTTGATTTTGCTAAAGGAGAAAGAAAGAAAAACACTAACATTAAAATATCTGGGTATAGAGCTAGCATTGTTGAAAAAATTGTTTTTGATAGTGAAATTTGCGTATATCACGCGCAAAAAGTACCAATTGCATCACAAACACGTTTTGTTGCACTGTTCACCATTTTAAACAGAAAAACTAAACATTATTGGTTTTGTTTATTAAACAAAATTTGGAAAGTATTTCAAGTTATTTTCTATAAAACAACTATATTACTATTAAACAATTCCGTTTCTTTATGTTGAATAAAACATTTACAAATTGTATGTGTTGTGTGTGGGGATTTTTTTGTGGACACTAGAAGGTTGTTGTCTGTAGTTTAACATTTTAACTTCACCAAAGACTTCATCAGGTCTGCAGTGTACAGGTCACTAGGGCCTTGTCAGGTTGCTAGGGCAACCATGGTTGGTAACACCCCTTTAAGTGGGTTCAAGGAAATCAGAAAACTTCTGTTGGGGGGGCTTCCAAACTGTATTTCTATATTTAATATTGATTTGGGGTATGTTACATTAATTTTTGGTTTAGTCCATGTGTAGGCTATACTGGGTCATCAAAAGATGAACCATTCCAGAATTTGCACTGAACTGAACCATCCTATTCTCTTGTCAAAATGACTTCATTCTTAGCCACGTCAGGTCAAGGTGAATCATGGATAGCTATGGCAAAACTGCGACGTCTACGAGGTTGTCACAGGCACGCATCAGTGAGTTCAAGCACAGGAACTCGGGAGTTGCATTAGAAGTGTCGCGCAAGAGCGACGACTAAAGTTCTATGGAAGCAAAGTTGAGCAAGTTGTACCTTGGCATAACGGGCTTGCCGTACTGTTGAGGCCAAGACGTGAACCCTTGCAGAGAGCTATTTCATCTGCGCTTGATGATGAGCACTGTCCATGAAACCACTTACGAGTCCACCCCTAGGCTGTCTGTGGACATACCAGAAGCATTTCGTTATTACAGTTTAAACAGTTATACCGAAACCTGTTCAAGTAGTTTTTGCCTCTTAAATCGTGCGCGTTTACAGTAGGGCACACAGTTACCCATTTATTACTGCATTTTTTTTAAGGTCCGTGGCTTGTGTCGAAACGTGACTTGCGTTCTGGTTTGAGCAAACATGTCATCTGAAGAAGTCACCAACGATTCACACAGAAAACGAAGAAACCGTTGCCTTATTGGAGTTGTCACTTTGCTCATTGCGAGTGTAATCGTTCTTGCCATTGTATTGGGATTAACTTTGAGAAATGACACAAACTCTGACAGTTTCAAGAAAACCGTCATTGGTAGATGTGAAACCTACCTAAAACAAAATACCAATTTGGGAGGGTAAGGCGTTTTAATACATTTCGGCAACCTGTAGATTTCCTGAATCGTTCTATTTATATTTTGGCTATTTGACAGACCTGCTGAATATCTAACATCAACTTTGCTTGACAGATATGATAGAGCGAGCGTTTTTTTTGCTTTTGAAATTGTTTTATAGTTTTGATATTGGACTAGTTTTACGCACTGGAGATTACCGAGCGGTAATCTCCAGTGCGGAAAGGCACCGCTGTTTTCACTTGTGCCAAAGCGTAGAATAAATACTTTGTCACAAAACTCTGGCGAGTTAATACCTGGTCTTTTGAAATACACTCGTTGCTATCAATTCTTCATATGTGACAGATATAAGTTTTATCGTTTTATTCTTATATACGTTTGAAGGTATGATTTAAGGGAAACATTCGCGTAGGTTTGTCTCATAATATGCTTTATTTTGTTAGAATTTAACCAGACTATTTTTTTTTATCTCCAGAAGAGTATTTTGCAGAATCTAGATCATTTAGTATGTGTAAAGTTGTAGGCAATAAAGTGAGCTCGGATTCGTCAGGTCGATTTAGACGTTGACGCAAGGATGTTGTCACGCAGGCTATAGTTATACACTACTCTTTAATAAACCCTCTGTTTTGAAATTATACCATGGAAACGGCTATTAATACAGATGTGATTACAAAACGAATACGGTCAATAATGAATCTGAAATACTTAAGTAGTTTGTGAAAATATCGTATCTCAAATTTCTTGTGTATTCTCTGTTTGCGTTGATAGATTGTACTGCGGTCTACCGCGGTCACGCCATCTGCACTTCGCAAAACTATTCACACTGAATCACTTCGCAAAATTATTTACACTCTAACGCCTACATCTTGTATTACGGTAGCTCATTTACTAAACGTCGATACACTATATTCCTGAAACATGCCTTACTGTAGGAATTTGGAGTAATGGGACGGCAAACTATCGTGTAGTGTCTGTTTAGTTCTGTATATTTAGTTCGACATTTGAAGCCCTATAAAATCAACAAATGAAATCGTTATCAGATCAGATGGATATTACTGAGTGGGTGATGGATCTCCATCATGATGTGAGACTGACTTGTAAAAAGTCTTAACAGAACTGATACATCCGTACCACTGCACCATACATTACAGTGCTACTCACATGTCAGAACAAAGAAGCAGGAAGTTAAAATGTGAATCATTATTCTCCAAAACGACTCAAGTGATTTTTTTTATCGAACTCAGAGGGTGCGTCTTGTTTTTCACATGACTATACAACATGATTCACTATTTCAGGTGTGTTTTCCATAGAAAAACGGATTTGCAATTCCTGAAGGAAATACATAGTGCTTGAAAAGAGTTGCAAGTGTGCATGTGTGTGTGTGTGTGTTTCTGTGTAGGTGAACAAGACCTCCTTAGGTATGTGTCTGTGAATGTCTTTGTGGTGCATGTGTGAGAGAGAGAGAGAGAGAGAGAGATGTATGTGTGGGAGGGGAGTCATTCAAATTAACTGTCACTCTTATTATAATTCGGTAAATATTTAACATATGGCTTATCTTAAGAGATGGTGAGAAAGGATCCCTTGAAGATGATTTTTGTGTAATTTTGGTGAAAATATGTGATTTATGACAGGTTAACCTTCGAAATGCAGTTTGAATGGCACAAAGAGGGGGGTCTCTAAAAAGATTTAGCAAATGGTCATCACTTTATAAGATGTGCCAAAGATTATTGGTGATATATTTGATGTGCTTGCTAAAGGCACTGACCTATTTTTCAACACATTACACCAGCATTTCTACAGTATACACAGTTGAAAGTAAAAAAATAACACAGTAAAAGAAAACATAAGGAAAGCTTCAGTGAGTACCTTTTTGATGTATACATGTATATTAAAAGAAAGATTTTAACAAGCAATGTGTAACATACACTAGGGCACGGGAAGGCAATTGCTGATAAAAATAACAAGATTTATTAAAGATACTAGTGTTACAAGGGTTGTAGCGAGCAGAT
>JAOYMR010000027.1:4658397-4672051 GCA_025802075.1 Tenebrosternarchus preto | reverse complement strand
CCTTACACAGCTGATGACGGATGTCCATCCAAACATCCATTCTCTGGAAATTCTGGAAATTTCACTACAGTTATGAATATCTCTACATCTCTTACTACAGTACACTGCAGTTACTCGTATATATGAGTAATACATATATATGTATATATATATATATATATATATATATATATACTTAAGTACTTTTGTATCACTTAATGTGTATATATGTGTGCAGATGCTGTTTTGGAGTAAGACGGGAACCTTGGTGCATAAGTTTACAGAGAACAGAGAATGCCTGTTTACTTTGGAGGATACATTGCTTGGATTCACATTTGATCAACTGACCTGGTGCAGCAAAAATCAAAGCAAAGGTACAGCTCATCATATGTCACAGATCCCACAAATGTGGCTAGCATAAAGATGAATGATTACATGACATGAATATTCATTTGTGCTCGTTCTGACTGCTTTTGTTCAGGCCATGTATTGTTGTTCAAATCAAAAACTGTCAAATATGGGCTTTTTATATGCCTTTTTTGCATATTTTATGAATCAAACATTCTCTGTCAACAGAAACATTCACTACTGGTTGCCCTGATTGGTCACAATGTGTGAACAACCCAGTACGCTCTTTTTGGATTAAGGCTTCTGCTAATGTGAGTATGCATAGCTAATTTCAAGCTGTTTCTTCATGACTCTCTGCCCTTAGTGTTAAATGAATTGATATCCAAATTTTATGATTTTTTTTGGCTTGTAGATTGATGTCTTGCTTTTAATGTATTTTGCTTTGGTCCGAGCATTAATGATGAGTCAAAGCATGAACATTAATCAAAATCATGCTAAAATATCATGAATAACTTTAGTCTATAAAATTGAATAAATGTAGGACAGTTATCCATTCTTATTACATTCTACATTGTAAAATGACAAGAAGAACAGTCTAGTATTAACAAATCAGGCAACAGTTGATGTGACTTTACATAGCTAGGACTCAGTGGAACTTTGTCTTAGTCACTATGGAAAGGCATTACTCTGATCCTGTTTCTACTCAAGAACACAGTGAGTGTATTTACAGTGGATGTATCAAATACTACTTATGTGATACTAAAAAGCCAGTAGAGCCTCTTCTTTAGTTATGAGTCATCAAACCAAAGGTGTTTCTCAAACCTTATACTTAAATATCCATGTCCTGCTCATTTTAAAGTTTCCCCTGACTCAGCACACACATTTTATCCTCATGAATGACTTGTTAATAATCTGAATCAGGTGTGTTAGAACAGTGAGAACTCTAGAATATGTATTACAGAGCTACTCAAGGAGAGAAATACTGATCTAAACTGGAGGCACTGGAATGAATGTGGGCAAAGTCCTACAAAGGCAGTTTGTCTCAGCCTGTTCCATAGCCCCAGACTTCATGAAATCAAAGTAGCCTTTTCTTTTCACTAATTGAGTAGAGCAGGTAATGGAAAGTCAAAGTCATGGTTTTATTTCCCTCATAGATTGTCGTGATGAAATAAGTAAGTTACTCCAAGAGCAAATGGTGACATTTTCTCAAAAATTATAGGAAATGCTTTAGTTTGGAAAGTGTATCAAGTGTAAGAATGTGTAAGTCGTCCCATACATGGAACACTGAAACATTCCATTTTAATTCATTACCAGTTTGCAGCCTCTGCTTGTGGGAACGTATCTGCAATGCTCAATGGATCACTGGCATCCCCATTCAGCAACACCAGGTACCACACACTGAGCTTGTAACTGAGGTTTGTTGATAGACAGCAAGACAACGCAAAAGAAATGTATGTCTAGCACATTTCATACACAGAGATCATTCTTTGCGCTTTAAATAGCTTTAAAAAATAGCTTTAAAAAAGTATTCAGCGCTTGAAATGAAAAATACCAGAAATACATCTTGATGGAAAGTGACAGTGATTAAAAAGCATCTCTTATGTGCTTTCACAGAGAATGTACGAGACCAGAATTTTTAGATGACATGTCTATGAATATTTCTAATCTAAAATCTGTTTAATTTTGCCACTGAAGAAGGATGCATATTAATTACATATATTGACATATACACATAGGTACATAAGAAACATGATAAACCTATTGATGGCAGCCATAGAGATTATTTATGCACCTCTGTTTGACAGGGGTAGATCTAGCTAGAATTATGTGGGTTATGGGTCAGAGGGTATAATTCTTAATAACCTTGGAAGGAGCCTAATGTTGAGACCCTCACTGATAATAGTGGTATGATTATATGCTCTTGATTGTGGGTGGCTCAAAAGTATCAAACAGAGCAGTAAAGTCTATCACAATATTATCATTTGGTTTATCTATGTATATGGAAATCACTAATATGAAAACATTTGGTGTGTAAAAGAACTGCTGGTCCACCACCTGGTCTGTGTGAATCCCTTAGCTGGTTGTGTCTCTTTGATACACCATGAAGCAAAACTGACCTAATTTTTTGTTTTTCCCAAAAACAGACCAGTTTGATTTTTTTTTATTAGCAGCCTTGGACATTTTTCCTCATAGAGATTTATCAGTAGTTGATATCTATTCTCTAGATATAAAGGTGACAGATGTGAGGCGGAGGCCCTCATTGGCTGGACAATACTCTTGGATGACTCATCCCTCAGTAATTTATGCAGTATTCAAAGTGAGAAGCATGGGGAGGTATACTTCTGCACAGCCTGAGTAATCTGAGTAGGGAGTATTGGAGTCTGTGTTGTCTGAGTAGGGTTTGTGTAAACTGAGTAGGGAGTGGTGGAGTATGAATAGTCCAAGCTTTTTTTTTTTTTTTCCATTGAATAACTCAGCAGTCCAGAGAGTAACTCAATCAATAATAAATACTGCTTTCAAAGATTTTTATGAGGGCTTTGGGTCTCAGCTATGTTAGATTGTAACTTCCTAGACTGAAAGACTTCTGTTTATGGTAAATGTCAAAATAAGATTTTTAAGCAGTGTACTTGAAAAGTGTTTGTGCTATCATTGTGTGTTCACTGGTTCAGCATGCTTCAACCATCTGTGGCCAGTGTCCAAGAGAGCCACAAAGAGTGGGAGGGATGGTATTATTCTGTTTTCTATCAGTCACTATGCTGTTCTGCTGATTTTTTTTTTAAACTTTTTTGTGTTGTTTTTCCTTCACTCAAGTGTTTTTGGTGATGTAGAAGTAAAGAGGCTTGACTTTAAAAAAGTACGTGGTTTGACCGTGTTGCTTGTCACCAAGGAAACAGACACGTAAGTAGCCTGCTTTGGACTATAATAAATCTTTGTGTGTGTGTGTGTGTGTGTGTGTGTGTGTGTGTGTGTGTCTGTGTGTGTGTGTGTGTGTGTGTGTGTGTGAGAGAGAGAGAGAGAGAGAGAGAGAGAGAGAGGGTGAGAGACAGAGAGAGAAAGAAACAGACTCTTTGTAATATAAAACATGCTTTGCCTACTCATTGCCTGTCCTTTTCTGCCATCATTCAAACAGCTGGTAAAGAGGTGACTATGTTCAAAGAATACCCTTCTTTGAATTAAAAACCTTGACTGAAACAATTTACCCTTTTGATTTCCTAGAACACATTTTTCTGAAAAATCTTCAATATTGTTATTAATGTGAAACAAAACTGAACCAGGATTCAGTGCTTTGGCAGATGTATTGGGAGTTGCAGACTTGCCATTAATATTGCTCACCTTGTAAATTTGAATAATGGCAGCTGAGAGTCTCAGGTGAACAGAGTTGCAGGACTGTCCTGTTACTGCAGTGGTAACATGATGATGAGTGCAACACATAACACCCATACAACTGTTGTAACACTGAAAATTCTCAGAAATTCTAAGGGTACAGGTCCAGTATATTTTTCAAAAAATAGGTAAAAAATAGGTAGGTAAATACTGAACAATAGGTTGAAAATATTATCCAAGAAAATTATTTCTGTTGGTAGAACATCCAGGATTGTTTTTCTTGTGAATTTTAGGGAGGCTACAGTGAGGATTATCTACAATAAAACTCTGTGCTGAATCAGGGAGGTGTCCTGCTGAAACTGTATGATAAACAGTGGAGTGAATAAAGGACTGTAGCTGTGGTGGCAGAGCTCTTCTGTTGTTAAAAGCTGGTATCAGAAAGTTACTTCACGGCTTTTTTTTTTGTAAAGGTCTTTTCTCCAAACGACAGCAGCTCCACCATATCAGCTGGTTTAATAACAACAGTTCCACCCTTATCAACTGGTTTAATAACAATGTCACTCCTTTTGTTTACATTTTTAAGTGCATAGTATTCTTCCTGTGGTAGATTAAGTTTTTTGGTGGGTTTGTTGAACTTAATCCTACTAATTTCTCTTTCACAGGTATTAATATAGAAATCTAATGCTTAAACGTTTCCTGTAGGAGGTGTTCAGAGTTATATTTTGATAAATCACTAGCATGTAGTCTTAAAATCTTATAAATCTTATAAAAATCTTGTCATAAAATCATAAAAATCTTGTCAGTAATGGACTTTGGATAAGACAGATCGTTCCAGAGAAGTTAACTCTAAATCATTGGGAATAGTTATATTTTTTGTGATTTGAAGCATTCAGGAGGAGTAACTGGTCTGGTAATACTATTGTTTTCTTAAGCAAAGCTAACTTTTTGTTTTTTGTATGGGTCATGAATTGAAAAATATCTGAATTAAATTGGTGGACTAAACCCCAGCATTTAAAAAGTAGGCTAGAGTCAGAATTATTTCCTTGAAGAGAGTAGACTGCATTGACCTGTAATAGTGGCTGTTATTTTTGTTGGGATTAAAGTTTTCAGTGGGGTCAAAGTTGAACTCTGACAATGAAGCAGTTGTGACGATCGTACTTGTCGTCTACTTTTATTTGATGCTGTTTTTCAGTCTTTCTGCAGCAAGTACTTAGAAAAGGTGACTTGTGGACATGTCACAATCAGGATAAAGAATGTAAAGAATCACACACACTGAATTACACACACACTGTAGTATTTCGTCAAAGCTGACAAAGTGCAGCACCATCTCTAAGGTAATGACTTTCCTGTGCCACAAGAGGGCATTGTTCACGCTGTCATCAATTAGATACATACATACATACTTACATACATACATACATACATACATACATACATCTAAGTCAGTAAAAAAATCCATCCTATGAGGATTGTAGAAATTTAAGAGACTTTTAAAAAGAGAATAGGTGTTAAACAGTGCTGATGATCAGATTAGCGTTATGATATTGTGGGAGGATGTGGTGAAGTTCAGGCCTGAAAGAGAAAGTGCAAGGTCATTTTGTGTGGGGGAGGGGCCTGCTGGAAAGAGAGTCAGAAACAAGACACAGATCTTGACTGACCTCTTTTTGAACATTTTTGTGTTTTGCTTTTGCATTGTTTGAGATGTGTAATATAGGGGCATTTTTGTTTAAGTCAAGTAATAGATTTGACTGTGTTATTACCCTCTTGTTTTATTCCACTCTACCCATGTTCTTTGCCCATCATGTGTAGAAATGCTTGAAAATGACGTGTCTTTTATGATGTAGCAGCGATAGAGCATGGACTAGGGCCTGTCTTAGATACACTGGCTTATCACAAATGCGGTTTAATCAGTTTTGTTTTTAATCAATAAGTCCAAACGGTTTTACAGTCGATTTACAGCATTAATAGACCTGCAATCTCATTTCCAGGAACTAGTGTTGCACATAGCTGATACAGTTCGTTTTTGCTCTGTAAAGGTCAAAGGATGTTCATTGTACTGTGGGACTCTAGTGCTGTGTTTTTGTGTTATTTCAGTTCACTAATAGAAGTGCATATAAAACAAGTCAGAAATCTTTACAAACCACACAGGATATAAAATATGCCATTCAATAACTTGTCTGCAAAAGCTCTCAGAGATTATACCATTCTCTTATATTTTATTTTTCTTTTTGTTATCAGGACTACCTGTGAAAATACTTCATTCGTGCATCTACAAAGTGCTTTGCACCCAAAAATTTCTTACAACTGCAGAAAAGTTCCCTTGTAAGTAAAATGTGATAGTGCACAATCTTCATGATAACAAGATAGAGTTTGTGGACCTGGGTTTGTGGTACGAGTGAATGAGTATCTCTCTATCTCCAGTGCCAAGGTTCAAGGATGTATTTCAAATCCAGACATCCCATGCAGTGACTGCTTTTAAGGAAGCCTCCATGAAATCTGGTTAGGAATACTGCAGACAAGAATCATCTCTAAACCGGCTGAGCTGCTGAAGAAGGCAAAATGAGTTTAGCATGCCTCTACATTACCCATCTCTGCACTAAAACAATTAAGGAGCAATTTATGGCGCAATATGTACCTGTGCACAGAGAACATGCTTACCTAACAGAGAACATGATTAACATATATATTGTGTATTTTAGCATGGGCATTCACTTTTGAAAAACCTATTCTAACCTACTTTGCTCCTGTGGATCATGTATTTTTTAGACTACAACAGGGAATATATAAATAGTGACAGTTTTGTTGATAAAAGATTCTAAGGGTGCCAATAATTATGATGTGTTTTGGGGGGAAATTTTATATGTATTGATGTTGTACCTCTTTTTAAAATATATTTTATGTCTCTGGAAAGTTTTTACTTTTAATGTTAGATTGACGTCAAAGTGGAGATAAGTAGGCATAATTTCATAGAATTTTTGCTTGTTTTTACAAAGGTCAACGATAATTCTGAAGCGCCAAGAATGCATTTATAAGGCCCCAGCCTAGGGAGAGCCACCTGCTAGGCTGCCTTTGACCATCAGAGGGCGCCACAGTGTTGCTCTTCAGTAAAATGGGACAATTACCCTTGCCTGTCCTCTTGCCTTTTCTAACAACTGCTTTTGGTTTTCTCCTTGGATCACCTTCAGTAGTTGCCTATGTCCAGCTAGCACCAGTTCTTTGTTGGTATGATGTTTGGGTTTCATTTCCCTTTCGTTTGTGAGCTCTATACCTTTTCTGCACTGGAGTGCTCACATCCATTAGTCGATCAACCAGTATTCCTGGTGCTCCCACGCTTAGAGACCTGGGCTTGACATCACTTTGGTTTGAGTCTCCTGTTAAAGTATCATTACCTTGGCAATGTTCTTGTTTATTTGATTAGGTTATATTCTAACCTGAACAATCAAGTTGTTGTTTTTTTTAATGTAGTTTTTAAAACAGCCAACGTACTACTTAACCCTGCTGTACTTTATATTTTGAAAATCTTTTACGGTACATATTCAGCCTGAAAACAGGTTGTGTTCTTTACTATAACAAATGTGAACTTTTCTTGTTTTTTTTTTTTTTTTAAATCCAATTTTAGATCATGTAGATGATAGGAAATAGATAATGCATATGCGAGGATACATTTACATGCATTAGTTATGTAAATATGAACTCATCTATAATAAACCTTACTCAACTGTGTGTGTGTGTGTGTGTGTGTGGCACTAGGGGTCCTAAATTGAAGATTTTAGTAAAGTATCTGATTTTTAAGTGTACTAGTTATAGCACTTTTGCCTTTTTATGTTTTTTCTGAGTTTAACTTAACCACATGTGCAGCCTGATGTGTGTTTGACACCATATGCTTTTAGTTCTTTTATTTTCATAACATTACTATCATTACTACATTCTATCTACATCCTGCTTAGCTACAAATGCAAATTATGAAATTCAGTTACCACATATTCATGAGTGCACGTGTGTGTGTGTTTATGTGTGTGTGAGTGTGTTTATGGAGTAGAGGTGTGTGTCTGTGGGGTATTTTGTACAAAGCTCTCTTCCTATAGACTGTAATTTAAAAGAATTGTTATCTAAAAAATGGGTGAGACATACACCATGTTCTTTAAAGAGACATTTAATAAAAACTTAAATGCCATTACCACATGATACAGTTTGTTTGATATTTTCTTTTAAAAATTTTATATTCATTGCTGTCATTGTGTGGTCTTAGTCTGTCAAGTAATGTTAAACCATCTTAGGGAAAATAAACCCCTGCTACTTAGAGGAACAGTCATTCTAACTTTTCATACGCCTCACATGAGAGATACCACTAAGATTTAGAGTTTGTGGGCGGTACTTCATCTAAGGAAATGTGCTTTTTGAAGACCATTTTAGTGAATTATTTACAGGACCTGAATCATCTAAGGGGCTCATGGTAATCAAACTGTTAGTCTGTTTAGAGCTAAGAAAGTTCCAGTCAGGATCAGGACAGGCAGATTTATAATGGAACAACCATTAAGATGAAGTCTTGGACAACAGAAGGCAATGTCAATGGATCACTGGAGAGCAGGTGTGACTCCCCCCGGGAATACTGGGGAATGGTGGTAATAGTGAGGAAAGTGATAGTAATACTGAGGGAAGTGGTGGTAATACTGGGGAGTAGTAATACTGGGAGGAGTGGTGGTAATACTGGGTAGTAGTAGTAGTAATACTGGGGGTAATGGTGGTAATACTGGGGGGTAGTAACACTGGGAGGAGTGGTGGTAATACTGGGTAGTAGTAGTAGTAATAATACTGGGGGTAATGGTGGTAATATTGGGGAGTAGTAATACTGGGAGGAGTGGTGGTAATACTGGGTAGTAGTAGTAGTAATAATACTGGGGGTAATGGTGGTAATATTGGGGAGTAGTAATACTGGGAGGAGTGGTGGTAATACTGGGTAGTAGTAGTAGTAATAATACTGGGGGTAATGGTGGTAATACTGGGGAGTAGTAATACTAGGAGGAGTGGTGGTAATACTGGGTAGTAGTAGTAGTAATACTGGGGGTAATGGTGGTAATACTGGGGAGTAGTAATACTGGGAGGAGTGGTGGTAATACTGGGTAGTAGTAGTAGTAATACTGGGGGTAATGGTGGTAATACTGGGGAGTAGTAACACTGGGGGTAGTGGTGGTAATACTGGGCAGTAACACAAACACACATTGGCCTTGGATTATCATGCTCCTTACATGGTTCAACCTCCAGTCCCCCTCTAAAAGTGTTCATTAAAATACACAAACTGTGAAATGAAATTATCAGATGAGATTTCTACAGATGGGATTTCTTAATTTGTTCACTATAGACACGTTTGACATTAGCAGGCTATAGCACGAAATTTTTCAGAACGTTTTACCGATAGCACGTTGTGTGTAATTACTGGCATGTGCCGCTCAGAATGTTAAATTGTGGTAAACCTCTTGCTCAGAGCGCACGCCCACATGAACTCCGGTATCGTGGAAACCCGCTTGCGTTTCTTCTTCCCCACGCGCAGGTTAGGGATTAACTACACGAGGAAACCATCATTCGCTTGTGTTGGGGAATCCTCGCTTGGGTGTTGTCGACCTAGATACATTTTCGTCATTTTCGTGGGATTCCCTGTGTATTTAAAACCAGTGATTTTGCTGACGCTACACAGATCTCTCCAGACCAGCTCTGACAGCAAACCGAAACTGGTGAAATATATATATTTAATTTATGCATTTTACCTGAGCTAGCGGTGGTAAATTAATAACCTACCTAAACCAATCGGACCATAACATAACTATTTTATTTAATATAAAATAGATACGTTTTCTATTTCTAATATATACATGTTCGTTGGATTCCCTGTGTATTTAAAACCAGTGGTTTTGCTGACGCTACCCAGATCTCTTCAGACCAGCACTGACAGCAAACCAAAACTGGTGAGATATATGCATTTAATTTATGCGTTTTACCTGAGCTAGCGGTGGTAACTGAATAACCTACCTAAGCCAATCGCACTATAACATAACTATTTCATTTAATATAAAAACAATAATTCTATATATTTTTTCAAGAAAAGAATTGTGGTGCATTTCTAACAGAGAAAAAAACGAATTGGCTGCACTTCAAATAGGTTGTGTCATTGGGGGTGTGCGAATGTGAGAAAATGAAGCTCATTTGGTGCGTGTCGTTAACTGAAACATCTGCTTTCAGTATTGTTTTCACAGGTAGCGGTGAAGCCAGAGAAGAAGAAAGCAGAAGATCGCAATGGACGAGCTGCAATCTGACAGGTAGCGTGACTTTCCCACGTCCACGATAGTTCTTTACGTTGTTTACAAACAGTTTACAAAAAAAGGGAAACACTTTAAATTAATGTCAGTTCTTGGGATTGTCAAATGGGTGATTTCATTAGAGATATCCAATTACAATATAAAATGGCAAATGACTGAAAATTTTTTTTTAAAAAATTAAAATATACATCTTTTTTGTAAAAATGTGTAAACAAATTGAAAATTGTATATATGTAAAACATTATTTACATATTAATTTTATTAATGTCGTTTTAAGGTGTATCAGTGAAGAGCTTAACCCTTCAGTACAGCATTGGGTTAAAAATTTCTACCATACACACAGTGCGTCAGACGAAGACAAGCCACACACATCTGACTCACAGGTGAGGGAAAAGGTAAGTGGGTTATGTTGGGGTGGCTGTGTGTCAAAGAGAAACAGAGCGAGAGAGAGAGGGAGAGAAGGAGAACTATTTTTACAGCTCTCTGTGTTACATGTTACTGGAAAGCCATGTCAAAAAATGGCTGATGTGGTCAGCAAAATTCCAGTGTTGTAATAACGCTTCCCTGCCATTCTCATTTGACTGATATGTTTTCAAAATGAAATGCATTATTTTATGAGGTTGAGACTACTTTAATATGCAATATTGCAGGTTAGTGTGGCGGAATTACATACACTTTCTACCTTGAGGAAGACAAATCAAGAGGTCAGTACTGTCAGACACACACATGCACAGATGCACATACACACTCAAACACATGCACATACACACTCAAACACATGCACTGAAGGCTAGTATTCTGTATTTTACCAACAGCTTCTCTATGTAAACAAGAAATGGGCTGAACAATACAGAATTGTGAGCCAGGAGTGCAAACACATGGTACGGCTTCTGTTCTCACAATTAATACAAATGATTAATACAAACTCACATCACAACCCCACAATGTCAGAGATAAATGTAATGAATGTGAGATGTGACATGGGAAGCTCTTTAGTTCAGGTCTAAGAGATGAACAGACGTTTGAAAAACAGAGGTAATGAAAGCAGTGAAAGGGAAAAGGATGGTGAACTTCACAAAAATGTAATTAGAGAGTAACTCATAAATTCACTTCTTTAAAATGTGTAATGTCAGATTCATCCCAGTACAATCTGAATCTAATCAGGTCTACATTTAAGAATCTACTAAAATGATTACATGTGTAATCAGTGAGTGTACATTAATGCTTAAAAGCAGTGAATCATAATTATGATTATTGCAAGGCTTTGATTGTTTTTGACAGGATTTTAAGTTGAAGTCCAGGCTTCGTGAGGCAGATAGACAAATCCAGTGCCTAAGAACACAGTGTGAGACTCTAACCAGGAGAGGGCAGCAGCAAGAACAAGAGATCAGGCAACTAAAAAAGGTATAATTATCAATTGCATTTTTAAGAACAGAAAGTGAAGTCTGTCTGTCTGTCTGTCTGTCTATGGGGTTCTAAAGCTCCATGAGTGTAGATCAGTTCTTTTGAGTTTTCATTGCTGCCTTAACAACTGGCAATACAAACATATGTCATTAATGCAAAACCGATTTGTATTAAAATGCCTTGCTACTTGAAAAAATAAATCCTTAATTCTGATGGTCCGAAGGTGTTCAACAAACCGATCAGCAAGTCTTTCTCCTGGTTTCTCCAATAGTGATCTCATATATGCATGTAATGCAGTAGACAGCTCCAGCAGTGATGTATGAGGAGGGATGGGTGATTACAACTGATACATTTGTGCTTGTTATTTTAGTGACTGTGTTAATAAATGTACATGGAGCGGTTGCAGGCAACAGTACCACAGTTATTATTGTGCTGTTACTCATCTGGAATATCTTCAGATTTGTGTAACACACACACACACACACACACACACACACACACACTCTAACACACACTCTGAGAGGTTTGGTAAAGTGAACACAGCTGCTTGTCTAACACAGTGGTTTCCATTAGGACCTGATTGAAGTGCAAAAGAGCTTGGTATCTCAGCAGGATGACGCTCAGGGAGGGCAGGACATATGGATGTATCAGGTACTGAAGTGAATCACACTAAGTGGCTATAATCTACAGGGGATATCTAATCATGTCTCTTCAAACAATCTTTTTATAAGGACCCATGGATGAAAAAAATGAATTGGACAAAAAAATAAACAAATAAATAAATTTAAAAAGCCAGCTTCTACAAGACTAACATAAACTAACAAAACACTTCATTCTTTGGATTTGTTCATACCACTACAGCAAGAAAAAACTGAACAGGTTGAGCCTTGTACCCCAAAAATAGGGTAAAATTTGCACCAAACGGTTACTGGACAGTGTATGAATCACTGATGACAGTGCAGGGTGACGTTCTTGTTGTATAAGGCACTCCTCATATTATCTGTAGAGTCTGACAGTGAGCTGCAGTACTTCCGCTCAGTTCTCCTCTTTGACTTTGTTTAATGTTAGTGCTGGCTGTTATTGTGTGCTGTACATTAGGCCCAGGTGTATAAGGAAGACTTCTTAAAGGAGAGGAAAGACAAGGAGAGGTTGAAGGAAAAGTACATTGAGCTGGAGAACAGGTTCAAAAGAAGTCATGCACAGGTGAGACAACACTGACATCTTTATTCTTATACAGTTTGCTGTAATGCACTGTGTATGGTCAAAGGAGGGAGGGGCGGAGCAAATAAATCAGTGTGTGTCAAAGGGAATGCAATTGAATTAGTGATAGATAAATCACAAATTCTATGTCCCTGATGATGCAGTGTAATCTTTATGATTTCTAGGGGTTTTTTTAGGTACCGTGGACTCCATCACCACACACCTGACTCAGTGTTGCCTGTATTTATACAGACAAAAAAAAAAAACACTCAAAGGTGCCATATTTATTTATCGTGGGATGCAAATTTCTCTGTGTGTCTGCACATGGAAATGTGATAATGTTTGCAAAGTTCAAGCAAAAAGTATTATTATTTAAATGAATTAAAATCACATCCTATCACACTGCCTTGTTGTTGTATGTCTGATTTGCTTGTCTGATTTGCCCATATTTTCTCAAGTAAAAAACAAGACCAACCTTTTTCAGGGGAAAAACTAGGTTCTTCATGAAATGCAGTTCTGGGTATGCACACCTTAAGCCTTGTGCTTTGTTTGCACCATCTAATCCTGTTGGGCTGCACTGTGTGAATAATCAGTTTGGGATTTAATTCCTTAAAACGTTCTGAAAACAATTAATTTTAATCCAGGGCTTCAGGCCCCCCATGAAATAGGGGTTGAAGGATTTGAGTTGCCAAATTTGTAGAACGATTGTAAAATATGTAATTAAGTTCAAAACAACTTACTCATGTCTAATATTTTATATTACTCTGAGATGATTTAGCTTACAAAAAAGACATGCCTTCTAGATGCTCTCCACCAAATGAAAAGACTGACAAATATTCAATAATGATATTCTAATGATAATCTATAATCTAATGATAGATTTATCTATTTCTGAAATGAATGAAATGAAATGAAATGAAATGAAATGAATGAAAATGAAATGAACCTTTATTGTCATTACACATTGTACTTGTACATTGCGCAACGAGATTGGTTTACAGCCCCCCCCCCCTTGATGCAAGAAAATAGAAGTTTTAAATATACAATAGAAGTTTTGAATATAAACAAATTTAAATTACAGATTAAGA
>JAOYMR010000027.1:4645812-4658297 GCA_025802075.1 Tenebrosternarchus preto | reverse complement strand
GTGTTGATGACCAAGTTGTTCTCTGAGCACCACTCCACTAGCCTTTGAACCTCCTCCCTGTATGCCGTCTCATTGCCTTTACCATTTACTCATTGCCATTACCTCATTTCTATCTATAATGATAAACATAACACATTTCAGGGGGGCGGGGGGTGTTAATATTTTCCCAATTAACACTTTATGCATTACTGTGACGACCGAATCTCCACGTAATGGATTTGATTGAACAACTGGCTGCAAAAAGTGAGTCATATGCTTGCAGCGTCGGTAATTGGCACAAGATGGCGCTTTCGAAGGGAATGCACACTCATGATTTTATCTGTAACTTCTCCCTTGTGCCGATGGTGGTGACAGCTCAGTTACGAGTAAACGTTTTAGTCCGATGCTTGTTAGGGTGTTGCCAGGCAGTGTAAGGCAGTGCAGGCGTCGTTGCTCATCCGGTTTTCTGTTTTGCCGGCAACAAAAAGACTATTATTGGGATGCTGGTGCTTGGTGTTCATAGTGTTCTGTGTTGAGGAAACGACATGCAAATGCAGACTGAATGTCGGTGCAGGAATCCGTGCAAGGTGTTTCACAAAATTCACGTGTATAACGCGTTACCTATTAACGTTGCTCTTTGTCGTATTTTTTGATCGGAAAATGCACTGAATAGGACATATGGACACATGCGTCACCAGCTGGTGACTAATAGAATTCACGTAAGTCCAAATGTAGATGCCGCGCGTGTTTTGTTTACGCACGCAGGGGTGATGGTTTCGGAAACTAGCTGCGTATAGGACCGTAATCCCTTTTGTTTCCAAACAGATAGCCGATTTATGTAGCTAGCTAGTAAACACTGATTTATGTTTTCATTGCGATTTAGTGATGAATTATCCGCGTTTTTGTGTTGTGTTTTTTTTAGGTCATGCCTGGATTTAGGAGTAAATTAAGTTTGATTGTACTCGTTTTGTCTGTCAGCTGCGTTTTTATATTCTGTGAATATGTGATATATTTCCCTACAATTCTACGATGCTCGTGGCCGAAGATAACCGAGCACAAAGACTCGCATGCTCCTCTCCGAGCTCTCTTCTTGTCTGATACTCATCTCCTCGGGGCTATTAGAGGGCACTGGTTCGACAAGCTGAGACGGTAAGATTAATGTTGGTAAGATGATTAAAAGTTAATTGACAAAAGCAATCATTAGCCATTTTCATAGATGCCACGACATGGCATAATATCATTCGTAACGTAGCCCGTCGGACCCTTACAGTACTGCTATAGGCCTGGTTACTAGCCTAAGGGTAGTGGTATAAAATGTAATGAATTCTCCACAGAATGCACAAACATTTGCCCAGGTACACAATACATGAATGCCCTCTCAAGGACGCAAGCTAGCTGCCTTGGTGAGGTAACATTTCGGTTTTTTCGGGAAATGCCTAGCGCCCAATGTGTAGATGTAGAAGTACACCGTCAAATGAAATATTTAAATATTTAATTATTATGATGTACATTAGATTATTATGATGTCTTCATTAGAGAACCGTTAAATTTGCGCTTACTATTCAGTTTTCAACCTTATTAAAAAAGAACTTCTTAAATTCAGTCATTTCAGTTTCATGGAGTTTCACTGCTCTGAGACATTTTTGCTATGGAATAACCTCAGCGGCAGTAGCTGAGGTCATAGTGACACAACCAGAATTCCTCGAAACTCGAGAAACTGGGTCTGGCATCTTAAAATATGTCTTCATAGATGTTTTACACAAAGGGTCGTTTAAAATGAAGGTTAAAAGTACACTAACCCCAGTGACTGGTCTGCAACTGTGATATTACAAACACACAAAATCTTCATGGTCTCTCACCTCTGTGTTGTGTCCGTGCTGTGCTAAAATAGAGCAGAAAAAGAAGAAACAAGCTTGGAACAGGAACACATTCAAAACACAGGACACATATATGTCTGAATATAAGGGCATTATTACAAATGGCATCTAAAACTAAAAAGAGCAGTGATCAGGTAAAAAAAAGTATGCACATTGTCCAATCGGAATCTACCGTTCAATAGACTGCATGTGCAGTGGGTGGATTTCGTGTTTATTTTCAGTGTTTCTGGACCATGCAGATCCAGTACCTTCGATCCGATGGACAATGTCCATTTCATCCTTCAGAAAGACATTGCTTTCTGAGATGTGTTAGCTATGAGTGCCATAAATTCAGCTCATGGAATGCTTGGTAATTAGTTAATGAGATTTGGGCTTTATGCAAAAGACCGAACTGTAGTTCTGTGGTAAATTCGGTGTGGTTGGCAGAACTGGTTGAAAACCTGGGTCTTAACCTCTTGAGATATTTTTCAACAAAAATCACATGTTGCAGACTGTACAGCAATTACATGGCACCATTCCTGTGTTTGCTAATGGAGATCATTAAACAGACTGGCCTGGAGTGTCAGTGCTTGGCATTGCACCGGCTTCAACGGAGGCGCAGGAGTGCTGAAGGTCAGGAGCATCGTTGAACTTCCTCACGCACACTGCTCCCCTCTCCCCCTGCTAGAGAGTGGCAGATGGAGAGAGCATTCCAGACGGCACTGTGGCTGCTCAAACCCGAGGTGGTCTTCATTCTGGGGGACGTTTTTGATGAGGGCAAATGGAGCTCCCCCAAGGTAAAAACGAGGGTCAATCAAAAGTCAGTGTCAGGAAGGTCTCTGCACAGTAATACTTAAGACAGTGGAAAGGGTCGGAAAGCCCTGATGATTGAGCACAAACTCGCTTTCTATTTAAAATTACTTCTTGAAGCAGGCCATGTTTTTGCAGTCACACAGTTTGTTTAACATTTAAAAGGGTAAAGGGCAGAAAAAAACAATAAAAAAAAAAACTGCACTCTGCCTGTCTTTGTTACAGTTACTGTGATTTACTCTTACTGTGACATTTCATCCCTTTGGGTAAAACATATCTGTCTGGGTGTAATTTTGCTTTGCTGAATGCGAATGAGAGTGAGAGGAGCTAACATTATGCTATTGTCCTATGTAATATATCTCCGGGCTCTTTCCCGGTGATCAGTGCCGCTTGGCTTCACTCAGCATCATTTTCCTTTTGTGTCTTTCTTAAAAGTTCTGCCAGTCATACTGTGCTATGGTTTCTGCTTCCTGTCGTTGACTGGAGGTGACATGTTCCTGACACTGATTGCTGAATACGCTTACGAGAATATATCTGTAGTTAAATCTGAAGTTTCATAAATCACAGTTTTTTTGGCCTATTTAAGATATATAATAACAAAATATTGTTAAATACCAGTAGACTTTTGGTTTTATAAATGAGGGTCATTTAGACTAAATGTAGACTAATTCAGATTTCTTACAACTGATCAGGTTGCTTAAGTTATTTTAGTTCCCTATATTTTTGACTGATTGATTGCTTTCTGATTCCCTTCAGGACTGGGAAAACGACGTTAGACGCTTCCAACAGATCTTTCGGCATCCCAGTGACACAGAACTCGTGGTTCTTATTGGCAACCATGACATCGGCTTCCACCATGAGTAAGTCAAAAAGTTACTGAAGAACATTATAATTCTAATGGCCAAAATTCTATAGTATATTATTATAATTGTATATGGACAAAAAGTGAATGGTCTAGGAAGGGGTACAAAGATAAGTGAATGGGTCGACTTGTCACAAATAAATTAAAGAACATATTGAAAGTCTTAACAGGTTAACAAATGATAACCGGCAAGGGGGGTGCAGGTCTCCCCAAGATCTGTGAATACAGAGTGAATACAGAGTGAATACAGAGTGCTTCGTGTGGTATCTAACAGAAAGATGTTTACTTTTACAGAAGAGGATTTTTATTTTTAGAGACAGATTTACCAGTCTGCCAAATTTACCCTCCCAACAGGATGAAGCGGTATAAATTGGAGCGCTTTGAGAGAGTGTTCAATGTGACATCAGCAAGCATCCTCACTAAGAGAGGTGTCAAGTAAGCCATTTCACAGAAATGTTCAAATTTCACTGCTTTTTAGTGTTTTATATGCATTTTGTCTCATAAACTGTGAGACATTTTGTTTGTACGTGTGTGTGTGTGTGTGTGTGTGTGTGTGTGTATGGGGGGGTTCATAGTTTCTTGCTAGTGAACAGTGTGGCACTGCATGGTGATCACTGTCCCATCTGTAAAAGTGTGGAGAATAAGCTGCACAGTCTCTCACAGGCACTAAACTGCTCCATACAGGTAGGACTCTTATCATCATAACCATCATCATTGGCAAAGACCGTCAGTGACTGTAATTCATCACCGACTATGTAATTATTGTTTTATCATTCATAAATTGCCCTTAAACATCCTTGAAGTTGAATCTGTCCGTCTATAAAGCACATTAAAGGACATGCAATGTAGACTAGTTACAAGTCTAAGCCTTTATTGCCATCTCTGTGTACCCCATATGATTCATTGTGGTCTAGAGGGTCATACTGTCATGCTGAAACTTTCTCGTCCTCTGTCATCCCTTAGCTCTGTCAGCCTCTTAGGGACTCCCCCAGTCTAGCTTACATGAATCTATACCAACTCCTATGCAAGTGCGTTACAGACAGCTTCCTTTTTTTTAAATTACTAAATATATATACATTTTACCCTTGAAGTGGGGAATTTCTACACACCGCAGCTTAACCTTTGCCTGTTTTGTTATTTATGGTGGTTAGTTTCACATGGTCTTTATGTACAGCATGTTGTGGAGTGGAATCATGCCGTCCTTAAACCAGCCACACAGCCATCTTAAATAGCACCTTAGTTTATTCATAGCTTTGTTGTTTTATGGATTATAGTCTTGATTTCTGCAAAGTTGTCTTTAGAAAGTAGGATTTCACTGGATGCATTAAAACTGAATGCAGCAAACATCTGAATAGCAGCCCTGTGCTATTTTTTCATCTGCTGGGTAAAGGTCATGTCTAGGTAGTTAAGAACATGATTCACTAGAATTAATTGACTTGTATTTGAATGATTTTCTGTCCAGAGGGAGGGCAGCTGATACTGGTCATGCTGTACTGAGTTCAGGGTTTCAAGGCAGGAATTTATCCATTCATTTTAGCAGGAGTATTTTGCTTACTCCTACATCACTATGCATGTTACTCCTACATCACTATGCAACTTTTGGATACTGCGGCAAGTGCCTACATGGTGGAGAGATTGCCAGTCACCTGATGCATCGTTTACCTGAAACCCTTGATATTGCTGTTCGTGCATTTTCTGTTAGCAAAAGTCTCTAATGTCAAATTGAGACAATTCCTACAGGTTCTCATAGCAGGTATCATTGAGTATCAAAATGGGTAAATGGAAACTTTTAGCTGTTCATTTTTTTTTTTTTACTTCTTCAATTCCTGTAAGGGCTGTCCAGTGAGGATTAGTGTCACTGTGGTTCTCCTCAGATTCCTCCTGCTGGCAGAGCCAAACATCACTGCAGAGATATGCAGACGTATGCATCCATTCCTCCTGTCATACTGCAGGTATGCATGAGAGTGTGTGCTCCACCCAAATGCCTGGCAGGGGTGCAGTTTTGACTTTTGAAAGCCAGTCAGAAGTGAGCAGTCCTGGTGGTAATAAGATCAATTATATAGAGTTGATATATAACAAGTATATCAGCTTCAGTGCTGGGTAAGCAGGCTGTTTAAGGTGGTCTTTGGTTAATATCACTGTGCAACAAAAATTTTAATTTCCCAAACTAAAATATGTGGACCTTATACAACATTTTATGTTAATCTCTTTTCAGAACTTTTCTGTCATGTGGGCAGATTTTACATTCATTACATTAATATAAAAAGCTGTTATTACATTTAAAATGTGTACAAGCATATTTATAAGCAAAACCCATATACTGTACATTTTATGTTTGGCCTCAGGAACCTCCCTATTCAATTTCGCTGGTACCGAAATTTAGAAAACATATTTGGATTCAACATGCAAAAATATATAATATGCAGGTATTTTTTTGCAGGAAGCAAAATCACTGCTGACTAGTGTAGTTTAATCGCTCTGGCATGATGCCTTGTGTCCTTATGTTTGTGTTTAAAGGGTAGATATGTATCAGTGTTGGTCTGTGTACCTTTTAACCTTTAATCCTCTATCTCAGGTTTATATTGCCTAACAAACACTGCACTCTGACCTGCTTTCAAATTTGGTTTTCAGAAGTTTTTAAATATTTTGAAATTGCTTTTCCTCCTCATTTGAAGTAGCTCAATAAACCTGAGTGGGTGAACCAGTAGAGAGTTATTTTGTTTAGTTTTTATCTTTCGAGTTTTTAGTCTTTTGGATTTTTCATGGATAAATCATGTCTCCAGTCTTCACTGTACAGTTCCATAATACCTGCTGTAGATGAAGGAAGTGTGAGTTCAGGCCCTACTAGTCTAAGGACTGAGGACAGAGACGGCTGACCATAGTCTTGGAGCATCTGTATGGGCTGACATCTTCATAACTTAGGAGAACCAGGTGTATGATTGTGAGGCAACTGCAGAACAATGTATTCTGACCATGTACATCAACATCCTGCACTAATAACTGTCTGTTAAGCAATACTCTGTGTGCACCTGTAGCTCGCCTGATAGACCAAGATGCTAGCAACACCAAGGGTCAGTACTCCACCGAATACACATACTGTCTGTGACAAGGCTGTAACTTGAACAGTGCTCTTGCTGCGGTGCCATAGAGCTGGCTCTTTGGTACAGGTGGTCAGAGCACGTGTTCTTCATCTGTGGGACCTGGGTTCTAACCCTGGTTCAGGATGTGCCTTCAGCCCTTCGCCACACTGTCATAATAATAAGTAATGAAATCTCTTGATAAGAGTATTTGTCAAATGCTGCAAATATCCAGTTATTCAATTTACCCATAGAGGGCAGGATACAATGGGAATAGTATGTTTGTTTTTCCTGCTACCTGTTTTTCCAGAGTCAGTGGATGAAATAACATATCACTCGTAACCCTCGGTTATACTATAAATTACATTAGAAAACAAGTTAAGTTTGGGTCAAATAAGTGAATCCTCTTCATTTGAAGTGGCTCAATAAACCTGGGTGGGTGTACCAGTAGAGAGTTATTTAAGGGGCCACTTTTTGAGTGTACGTTCCTTGTGTTTTCCAGCATTACCCACTGTATCGGACCAGTGACAGCGAGTGCACCGGGGCCGATGCAGCGCCACCTAGCGAACGCTACAAGCTCTTTAAGGAGCGTTACGATGTGCTCTCTCAGGATGCTTCAAAGAGGGTGAGACACACCGACACGTCTGCCAACTTTGTGGTACCCATCATGTAAAAAAAAAAGCATATAAAAAGTATAAATAACATAAAGGAACTGAAACCAACACACATGCACAGCCTTTCTCAAAAGTGGTAGTGCTATAAATGATGCTGTAAAAAATATCAAACAAATAAATAAATGCTGCATGATTTTTGAAATGCAACCTCTGATTTTTCTCTAGCAGTCTTTGACAATATTTAATAAGGGACACTTTCTTTCAATCAACAGCTGCTGTGGTGGTTCCAGCCACGCCTTATTCTGAGTGGCCACACCCACAGTGGCTGTGAGGTTCTCCATGAGAACCGGTTCCCTGAGATCAGTGTTCCGTCTTTCAGCTGGAGGAACCGCAACAACCCTAGCTTCATTCTGGTAAGCACAACTTCCTTGTTTATTTGAAGCTGCACAATGTAGGTTGAGAAGCTAGTGTTGTTAACATCAATGTATATTATTCCCTCAATCTAGAAGAATGGATTAGTGTGTTGGTATTAATACATATACACTGGAGATCAAAATGACAGAACATTGTATGAACACTTGATTCTTTCAGAAATAATGTAATCTACATTGATCAACATTTGACGGATTTTTTGTAAGGGTTACACCATGCCACTAGAACACGGTTTTACAAAATAACCAAAGTATATCAACATGAAACTTTTATTTGGCAAAAAACGTGATCATAATTAGAGAACAGCAATGACTGTAGCACAGAGAAAGATTACAAGTAAATTTTCTGAAGGTTACAACAGTCAGTAATCAGTAGGAAGTGTACAGGCCTTTGCTTTGAATTACTTCAGCACATCTGCACACTTGAATGAGTTTGTGATGTTGTAAAGATGCAATATTCTAGAAATCACAGACTTGGAAGGACCAACTTCTCTTGCTATGGCTGATAGGGTCACCCCTTTGGCCTTCATCTGGACAACTTGCTGCCGGAGGGTTTCAGTCACTTTAGAACGGCTCACTGTTTTTGCAAAGTCAGTGAAAGCTGGAAGGTTAGGCTGCCAGTAAAATAAGGTTTGTCAGATAATTAAGGAAATTAGCACCAGGTGCCAGATTAACACCAATAACTTGCAGGTATCTGAAAGTGTTCTCTTATTGTGATCAGTGTTCTTTTTCAGTTATATCATTTAAGTTTTTTATGTTGTGCTTTAGAATATATACAATTTATGAAAGAATAAAATACTGCTATTTGACTCCTGTTAGGATAATTTCACACAGGACTACACAATGACCTTCACATTTAGGAAATTGTGTGTTGTTCTCTAATTTTGATCTCCAGAGAATAAAACTAATACTTCTAATTCAAAATATGGTTGAATCAGACTGTGCACTTGTTTAAATGTTTAAATCAGAAATGATTAATACATTTCTGAAAATTATTTTATAAGTGCAGGTCATGAAGCTGTAGATGCATGCATGTTGCATAAAAGGCAAATAGGGATATAAAACGCCTTAAGATGTGACATATAACCATGAAGCCAAATGAATATGCATGAAGCTAAATGAATATGCATGAAGTCAGAGGCATGTTGGGCAGAGCTGTCTGTTTTTTGACAGTCGTTTTTTGTTTTTCTCTCTCTCTCCTTCTTTGTGTACATGTCTGTATTTTTTGTGCTTGTGTGTGCAGGGATCATTTTCTCAGTCTGACTTTGCACTGTCTAAGTGCTTCCTCCCAGAGGAGAGCAGCGTTATAGCAGTGTACTGCAGCGCCATCTTGGCGGTGGTTCTTCTCAAACTCAGCCATCTCAGTATGTTTAGAAGGGCCCAGCGCCTGACCAGCAGCCTTCTAGGAAAACAGAAGTCTATGTAAAAATGCACACACAAACACCTATGTGAATTCATAGCCATAGTGCTTACATATGTTCTCATACTTGGTTAAAATGAGGTACGTAGCAGGTTGATTTCTGAAGTGTCATAGCACAATTGTCAATGTACAATGATGAGGTTAGTATTACTCTGAACTCGAAGGGCTGTCTTAGCACACCTACTACTTTCATGAAGCTTGGCCCCAAGTCATTTTTAAAGAGCCATTTTGCACTCATACTGTTATGGTGTGTTTTCACTTGGTCAGGGAATTGGATCCAGATATCTGCTAATGCACTTGGACCAAACTGTGAAGAGCCAACTGAAACTGTAAACATTTTTAGGAATTATTGTGAATTATTTTAGGAATCATTGCAATGTCTAAAACTTCCGTTTGAATGTCTGCATTTTAGACTGAGTCTTTTAAAGCTGGGTGTTAATCCGTTCACTTTTAAACCTTTCTTTCAACTATTGTTCCCCAAGACAAAGGACTTTCACCACCTTGTCTTCACTCTGTTCCAGATTGCAGATACCCTAGTAGATTTGTTTTTAATACTATGAGATGTTTTAAATAAAGTTTTGATTGAAACAAATGCAAATAAAAAAGAAACATCTGAGTTTGTTAATGTGATTTGTTATCATGCTGGTTGGGGGAAAAAAAACCAAAAAACATACCACTTCTTTTAGAGGTATTTTATTTGCAAAATTACATTTCTCCTGACATTCTCATTCTAAACAAAGACAAAGGTCTTCTAATGTGCCTCTTTATTAAAATGAAAATTAAGAAACATCAAAAAAAAAAAAAAGTTGAAGTCCTTGAAGGCCAGACACAGAGTTTTTTGTTTGTTTTGTTTAATTTTCTTCACTCAGTCATCACTCAGTATTTGAACATGAAGAAACCTCAGAGGAAAGGGTTAGCCTACCAGTTATCTACCAGTGCTGTAGCCTCACTGACCAGCTACTGCGTTGCCACAGAGCCTGTTCCAGCCATGCACAGGCCTAATCCGCCCTGGCTAGGCCTACCCGTGAAATGGTGGACATGTGTGCTCTGGAGCTATTTGGGGCACCACACGGGTGACCAACTCCCAATGCACACATCCACTTCACGCATGCAAGCTGAAGGTGGGCTAAGGTCATTCAGCCTTCTGGGTGTCTGATTTACAGATTTATCTAGGCCACAGTGAAATGCAACAGAGTACTGAGTTTGAAGTGAAATGGATCAGACATAGTGCACTAAACCTGAACGCTGATGGCGTTAAAAGAAACGTGGAAGAGTATTTTGCCATTTTGGGGATGGAGGTGATGGAAAGATCTGTGTGGCCTTTAAAACACATGAAAACAGGCAGCGAAATAAGTGTACACACGTGGAGGAGGGAATGCAGGATTTCTCCCAAACTTTTTACACGACTCTCCATATTCACCTCCGGCTGCCCAGTAAAAGTACTTGGTGCGTAGCTGGAAGAGGCTCTGTGGTGCTCAGTGGCTGTGAGGAGGTCCAGTCAGTGCCTACTTGTCCCAGACACCTGCATAGTCCTGAAGGTTTATGGGACACTCAATGAGGAACTAGTCTTTCACTTTCCTCCCTCCTTCTAAAGTACGCACTGCTACGGAGAACCACCTTGCTAGACATTCATAAATATGTATACGCGTAGGCACACACATTCTATGTATAATTATATATTTATAGAATATAGCTTCTTTTTTGTAACTTTATAAATGTATATGTACATATATAAATATAAAAATGCAGATGTACTTTTGGGTATAACACAATGTGTGGGTATGTGAGTGTACACATGCGCACATGCATGCAGGCACACACACACACACACACACGCGCGCATCCACACATTTAACGCCGTAACCCTGTGTACACGCCTCAAGCACACGGTCCATGTCTAAAAAGTTGCTTCCTACTCAAACCATCAGCAGGCTGCAAGTGTGGACACTTAAAAGGATTTCCAAATGGTTTTAAAGCTGTCAAAGAGTTCCTAGAAAGGGAAAACGAATGGAAAAAGACACGTAATCTATCTGTACGTTTTCAACATAGGTAAGTGGTTAATTTTGCATATTGTGTACAAGATTTTTTTGCCTAATTTTCATTTTATACTAAAGACCTTATAATTTTGTTAATCTTTACAAACCACAGGAAAAATGTGTTTCTACAGAGAGACAAAGACTTCCCATCAGCCGGCTGTGCTGCAGTTAAGGTTTGACATCAAGCTGTACAACGCTGTCAAAAATGTACTTACATCTAATCCCCATTTACAGGTACAGCCGTAATCAAAGGCACAAGGAGCTTCTACAAGTCACTTTCTTCTCTTTCTCAATTAAGTTGTACAAAATAACATTACATTTTGCAGGCCTGTACAAGAGAAAGCAACCTTACACATCCCTTAGGATAATAAAACACCCCCTCCCAAAAAATATATTATGTATTTATTTATATTTATTTATATAGGACTATCTCCCACCAAGACAACTCCCATGGTAAGAGCAGTATCGATCGACCAATCAGGGTGGTGGTACTCTGTCAGCTTCAGGTCCTACAGTCCACCACTTCTGCTCTTACTCTGTGCTCTTTAGATTATTCCAAACCCCTGCAATCCCAACACTCTTGACATAAAAGCAGTAAAAGAAAAAAAAAAAAAAAAAAAAAAAAAAACTGATGAGTAATAAATATGGCGGTGCTACATAGTGAATTATGCTTCCTGGCCTTCATTTTAGGAACCTGATGCAAAGTGCATTATCCACCCCATGTCAAGTACTCCTAAAAGACCTTCACAAGATTGCAGAGGAGAAGTCGAAGGTCGAAGTTCAGACTACCTTGCCTGAAGTTACCACAGATTTCCATTAGGTTAGCTGGTCCACATCCAACCAGTGCTCGCACAAAGTAAAAATGAAAACACTTCAAAGCAGAAGAAAAAAAAAAAAAAAACAGGGATGAAAACGAGAATCTCTCTTGTGTGCGCACACACACACACCACACACACACACACACACACCTCAGAAAATAGGGCTATAAATAAGGATAAGGTGAGACAGAGGGAAGCGTCAAAAGGTGGGGGGAAAAGATCACGACAAACATTGTCACTTGTCAGTA
Organism: Tenebrosternarchus preto; assembly: GCA_025802075.1. Classification (NCBI taxonomy): domain Eukaryota; kingdom Metazoa; phylum Chordata; class Actinopteri; order Gymnotiformes; family Apteronotidae; genus Tenebrosternarchus; species Tenebrosternarchus preto. Next base: position 4,646,146 of record JAOYMR010000027.1, on the reverse strand, counting down.
GTTCACATAGTCCTGCGGCTATCTGGGAGTGGAAAAGAAGATCTGCTTGTAGGAGTGACCGATCGCAGCAGCCAATCACAAGAGCTCATACTGGCGCAGGTGCATCCTCTGTATGATGTCACGACAATCGTTGAAAACACGGCGGATGTTCTCTGTGTCCACAGCGCAGGTGAAATGTGGGTAGCAATAGTGTTTATCTGAACCACTCGCTGTGCTTATCCTCTGTAGAACACACACACACACACACACACACACAGACACACACACACACACACACACACACACACACACACACACACACAGACACACACACACACACACACACACACACACA
>JAOYMR010000027.1:4612623-4635052 GCA_025802075.1 Tenebrosternarchus preto | reverse complement strand
GTTTTGTTTCACAATCCTCTCCAGGGTGTGGTTATCCCTATTGCTTGTACACTTTTTTCTACCACATCTTTTCCTTCACTTTGCCTCTATATTAATGTGCTTGGACACAGAGCTCTGTGAACAGCCAGTCTCTTTAACAATGACCTTTTGTGTCTTGCCCTCCACGTGCAAGGTGTCAATGGTCGTCTTTTGGACAACTGTCAAGTCAGCAGTCTTCTCCATGATTGTGTAGCCTACAGAACTAGACTGAGAGACCATTTAAAGGCCTTTGCAGGTGTTATGAGTTAATTAGCTGATTAGAGTGTGGCACCAGGTGTCTTCAATATTGAACCTTTTCACAATATTCTAATTTTCTGAGATTTGGGATTTTCATTAGTCAGTTATAATAATCAAAATGAAAAGAAATAAACATTTGAAATATATCAGTCTGTGTGTAATGAATGAATATAATTTACAAGTTTTACTTTTTGAATGGAATTACTGAAATAAATATTTTTCAAGATAATTCTAATGTTATGACCAGCACCTGTATACCTTCACACATACATTTAGACAAACACCTGCAGACACACACATGTATGAAGGATGCTTGAACAATGCGAATAAATGTTGTACACAATACCCAGAATATCCAGCATCTTTCCTGTTCCCACTTGCACACACACACACACAAACTTGTGTGTGATTCTCATGTTTTTAGTAAATAGTGGGAAAGCAGGTAAACGTTGTCGTGGTGATGTGAATGAGATACAGGTGGAGGTCAAACTGAAGCTCATGTGTATGAGATACAGGTAGCAGTGCCCAGTGCTGTACTCCACAAATCACCGAACAGCTTTAAGATCATCAGATTCCCTGAGAACAGAGGAACATTCACACACACACATGCTCTACATTATACTTTTACCACACTGTAGGAAAACTCATTCATCACAAAATCTGCCAGACAAGATAAGTTTTCTCCTTTATTGACAAAACGCTAATTTTACAAAATACACTGAACAATCAAGCTAATACACTTCTCGTTTTCAGGTAAAATATGGACCTGCTTACTGCTGGTGAGTAACAGTACTGGTGAGTAACAGTACTGCAGCGAGTGGAGAGACTGCGCTTTTAACATGAACTCAAATGTATCAAATGTCACACGCATGCATGAGTAAAACCTCCAGTAACATGCAGCATAGTGTACACACACCTAGAGCAGGAGGGTTAGGGTGGAGCCTGGGATAGGGCAGGGCCAGGGAGGATGGAAAGGCTGGAATGTAGAATTTGTCCTTCCATCACACCCGTACTATACTTCGAAAGCATCTGCTCAAAGTCTTTTGACACTTGGAAACACTGGCAGAAGAGTTACGGTGATACACGTGTGCACACAACTTGAACTGCAAGGAAGACAGTAAGGGGTTTCCACCTAAGGAGAAGTGAGGCCTTTTTAAAAACTTGTCACTGTACAGTAAGGCACATTTCCACACAAACCATAGATTTGTGGCCAAAGTGGATTGGAATTTGTCATTTTTATTTAAAAAAAAAGGAGCTGTGGCAGATTGGGATTTGTAGTTCTGGGACTGGTGTGTCAACTGGGATTTATAGTTCTGTGAACTGGAGTGCAGGGACAGGATAGTGGGTGGAGCCAGGACTGCTCTTCACACTGGCATTGGCAGAGACATCTTCCCACTTCCTCTTAGCACTGGAAAGAGAGAGAGAGAGAGAGAGAGGAGTCTTAACCTAAACAAAGATGATGCTTTTCTTCAGGCATGGATTGTCCTGATCACATGACTCTGCTCTTCTTCTGTGATCACGTGATTCAGTATTCTGCTCTTCTGTGATCACATGATTCAATACTCTGCTCTTCTGTGATCATGTGATTCAGTACTCTTCTCTTCTGTGATCACATGATTCAGTATTCTGCTCTTCTTATGTCCTCATCATCAGTAGCAGTGAGCTCCCAACCAGCTCTCATCATCACCCCTCCCAAAACACACACACACACACACACACACACACACACACACACACCTCTTCCCTCCCTGCACCACTTCACTCCACATCACACACACCCCACCCGTACAAACACCTCCCCTCCCACACACCCACACACACCTCCCCAAGCAGGAGTGACAGCTGCACTATGGTTGAACAAGAAGCTAAAGAACCTAACAGTGAGGAAAGAGAAGGATGGAGTTAGAAAGGGAGGAGGGAAAGAAATGCAGAGAAAGAAGATGGAAGGGAGATGGAAAGTTAAGATGGAAGCAAAGAAACAGAAACAATGTTTTGTGGAGAAAAACATCTCATGGGAAGTTTGGTTCAGCTGGAGTGTCTCAGTCTCACCTCTGGTGAAGTACAAGTAGAAGAAATCACAGTAGAAGATTGTCTGCACGACACCTGACACGACTGCAATCTTGTCGAAGAAGTTCTCGTTGTAGTAGCGCCATATCCAGTTCCCCAGGTAGAGGGTGCGGTAGAGTCCCAGGAAGAACAGGTAGTGCACTGTGATAGACTCCGCCTCCCCCACCTTAGTAATCAAAAACAGCTGTGGCAAGATGGCCACTGACTCCAAATAGATGGAGAACGTCCAGAGAATCTAAAAGCACACACAAAGAACACATGCACACACAGATTTTGTAATTAACCAGAACACTTAAACAATATTTTTAAAAAAGCTGTATGCATTCAACATTTAAAAAAATCAGGGTGCACACATTCTCATGCGCACATGTCCTCAATGTAGTGTATGTACATCAGACTTATCACACCATTATATACTATTACACACTATTATATGGTGGTTGAGAGACTGACTGGCTGGCCAATTAATTGATTGATAACTGATGAGGCTGATCAATGAGTTCATGAGGCTGATCATCAAAAAAGGCCCATCACAGACATGCTGTCAGCCGGGCTATTGTGGAGCCGTGTTAGAGGTCCCCCTTGTGGCCATTCCTTCATTCTATGGGAAATCATAGATGGGTAACTGAACATGAGAGTCAACTTGAATTGTAACTCTCATGCATCCTACTATAAATGTTGATGTAATCATTTTGTAAGCAATTTTTTCTCATTTATTATTATTATTATTATTATTAATAATAATAAAACTGTATTTTATAATTTGCAAAAAACATGTGATATTGACACTGTATACTGGCCAAGTCACTTTATTGTATAAAAATATTGTCATATAAGTGAAGACTGAAGACAGCGCTACCTCTCTTTTAGGAGGGCCACTGTGTTAACTACAACTCCTCTCCTTTAGGAGGGCCACTGTGTTAACTACAACTCCTCTCCTTTAGGAGGGCCACTGTGTTAACTACAACTCCTTTCCTTTAGGAGGACCACTGTGTTAACTACAACTCCTTTCCTTTAGGAGGGCCACTGTGTTAACTACAACTCCTCTCTTTTAAAAGGGCCACTGTGTTAACTACAACTCCTCTCTTTTAGGAGGGCCACTGTGTTAACTACAACTCCTCTCTTTTAGGAGGGCCACTGTGTTAACTACAACTCCTTTTCTTTAGGAGGGCCACTGTGTTAACTACAACTCCTCTCTTTTAGGAGGGCCACTGTATTAACTACAACTCCTCTCTTTTAGGAGGGCCACTGTATTAACTACAACTCCTCTCTTTTAGGAGGGCCACTGTGTTAACTACAACTCCTCTCCTTTAGGAGGGCCACTGTGTTAGCTACAACTCCTCTCCTTAAGGAGGGCCACTCTGGTGAACTCTAAGCTGTGTTAACTACTAGGGGACACTGTGCGCTCACCTCCAGAGGTGTGAAGGCGTAGTTCTCCAGGAAGGAGAGACCAGCCACAGGCACCAGGAGAAACTCCACCCGGAAGGAGTCGTTCTCCGAATCATAGGTGCTCCTGAAGCAGACGAAGATCAAGTAAACAGTAGTGTAGGCCAAGAGCAAGAACACTACCTGAGAGAGAGAGAGAGAGAGAGAGAGAGAGAGAGAGAGAGAGAGAGAGAGGGAGAAAGAGAGAGAGAGAGGGAGAGAGAGGGAGAAAGAGAGAGACAGGATGCAAGCAGACCCATAGACTGCTCATGGACTCCATAAGCTATAAATGGCTCTTCCTGTGCCTGGCCTGGGATATTAGACAACTGTATCAGCCTGAATCTACGTTGACTCAGCCAACTCTCACAGGATGAACTAAATGTGCAGCTGTTCAACAGAGAGACAGTAAGAGAGAAAGAGCCAGACCGAGGAAGGAGAAAGAGTAAAGTAAAGATGCATACCCACAGGGAGAGAGCAGGAGAGAAAGAGTGAGAGAGGCAGAGAGAGAGACACACACACAAAGAGAAACCGACCATCCCAGCTAGGACCTGCAGCTGGATCACCATGGTAACTCTAACTGGCAGGTCGATAGTCAGGGCTCCTCCTCTTCCTCTTTAACTGGACAAGAGAGCATTTGGCACACACACACACTTCCACACACACACACACACACACAGAGACGCACATGCACCCACCTACACACAACAGACACACACCCACACACACACACACACACAACAGGGCATCCGGTTGGAGAAACCCTTACAATGTACTTTTTATAATGACTAATTTGGAAGAAGAATGAACCCACAACACCCTGAATCATATTACATGATTTCATTTTATAAGGTTTGAAGTATTCTGACTTTTTATATAAAATATATGGATGAGTTACTTTATGATCTTTTTGTTGTCCTTCCTTTTGTCACCTCCCCTCTCCTCCTCTCACCTCCCCTCTCCTCCTCTCACCTCCCCTCTCCTCTCCTCCTCTCACCTCCCCTCTCCTCCTCTCTCCTCCCCTCACCTCCCTTCTCCCCTTTGCTGCTCTCCCCTGTTATGAGAGTCCAACCTCAGTGAAGTATCACACAGAGAGATTTCTATACATAGAAAGACAGACACATGCACACATGCACAGACACACACACACACACACACACACACTTGACAAGGCCATTCAAAGTTCTGAAGGAACTGAAGGTGTCTCAGGTATAAATGAGCGTCTTTGTGACAGACTGACTTTTCAAAGTCAGTCAGTAATCACTGCCAGCTGTTCACTGGGAAAATATTAACCTGTGAGTTTGCTCCTACATGTGTCGTCGGTTCATTCTCTGCAAGGCCTGGAACCTCATAGCCTCACCATTTACTTCCTGCGCCAGGCGTGTCACTTCCTGCTCTTCAGGCATGTCTTTACATCGCATTCTCCAGAGCTTTATCACCAACCACAATGTACACAAGATACACGCAGACAAGGCTGTGTGTGGACACACTGACTACAACAGAGCAGACGTGTATCTCTACCTCTATCTGTCTCTTACTGTCTTTTCCCACCTCTCGTCCCCTGTCTCTCTCTCCCATACCTTCTGCCACTGACCTTCCTTTGTTTACTGGCCGTTGGTCGGATTGGTTGGATTCTCCCTTTGACTGGACAGAGACCATGTGATCGAGGCCTGGGTAGGGCTCCACAAAGCAGAGCTAAAATTAGCAGCAGCCTAGCCCAGCTCCACAGTTAGTTTACATATGCACACTGGCAGAGGAGGGCTGGGATGGAGAGGGAGAGATGGAAATGGAGGCAGGGAGAGAGGGGAGAGACCACGATATAGAGAAGAAGAGGGAGAAAGAGGGAGAGATCATGAGATAGAGAACAAGAGGAAGAAAGAGGGGAGAGACTGCGAGATAGAGAAGAAGAGGAAGAATGAGGGAGAGACTGCAAAATAGATAAGAAGAGGGAGAGACCACGAGATAGAAAAGAAGAGGGAGAAAGAGGGAGAGACCGCGAGATAGAGAAGAAGAGGGAGACAGCAGGAGAGTCACATTCAGACACTGTGCCTGCGCTCTCTATTCGGACACACATGACGACTAAATTGTTTTCCACTGTTTAAAATATCATAACCAATTCAGGTTTTTTTTTTTCTTCTCTTTATCACTGCTTTCTTTAACCCTCTTTAATTCTCTTTAATACGTCCCGCCAACCAGAAACACAAAAACACGTATCGCTGTTTGCTGATAGCTGTATTAGGCCGTGTGTGATGTGTGTTTGGCTGGTTAACTCAGTAATGGCCGACTCAAAGCAGGACTTTATCCACAAATAGCTCGACTCCTCAAAGCGTTTCCCACAACCCCAAAAATACACCAACACAAAACATCAGCAGACACCCATCAGATGCAGTCTCAGATAGGTGCTGTCCTCTGAAACGAAGTCAAACCCAATCGTCCACTGCGCTTCACGCCACACAGTATTGTGGCCTCTGGTATCGTGTGCTGCTAACCAGCTAACCAGCTTTTACGCGTTAAGGAACGTAACAACTAGACCACATTTCCAGCACTGTCCGTGCAATATAAACGTCGGTCTGTGAACACCACTTAAATGAATAACCAAGTATGACGTGACTTCTACAAATAAAAACAGACAAACATATATAAATGTTAACTTCCAAAATACACATTTGTAACTTTAATCAGACTTCACGATGTAAACAAACACCCCCCCGCCCCCTCCAAAAACAAAAAGGTGTCAACGCCAAAGTACCTCTTTAAATATTCAAATCTTTGCTCTGACTAGTCATTCCTATTAGCCATGCTGCTCACCTTCAGTTTTGCGAGTGCCTGGGGCAGAGAGCATCGTGTTTATTCTCTGCCCCATGGTTCAGTGGGGAGAACAGTGAGCTCTCTGTAGTCACAGAGGATCAGGATCAGGATCTTATCAGCCTGACGCATCTCTAATACTTCCTACTGAAGAGCTCCAGTGAGGGAAACACAGTTATTGTGCCACACTGCCATTCTGGGGAGTGAAACCTAACACTCATAAAATCAGACAAAACAATCGCCCTGGGCATGCTCCTGACTATTCTTAAATCTTAGAGGTTCTGGAGGGAAAAATAAATGACTGGAATCATAACATTCAGAGGTCATTGTTTAGGAATTAAACTAATAATTATTTGACATGTTTTCACATAAAGGGAACTACTTCCTTCAAATAAGCAACATGGGTGTTGTAATACATGCATTTTCAGATTCAACATTCTCACTATGGAGGTTAAAATTTTATTTGATTTTGATATTTTCTGTTTTAATAAATTGTACTTTACAGAGTTACAATTATATACTACACCGAAGATTAACCGCAATACAAAATACTGCAGTCAAATAATTTAATAAAAAATAGAAAAAAACTGAGCATCATATAAAATCTTGTACAGCATATAACATTATATTATATGCTGTACAAGATTTATATAGCTTGATCAAAGATGCATTGCTGATGCAGTTTTAAATGTCAAATATATATATATACTTATTTATATATAAATATATATATAAATATATATATTTATTATACCTTTAATATGCAGTGGTGTCACCTAATCAAACTAATGCAACAAGTGGATGCTGGTGGCTGCTCAGCCAATGAGGAGGCTCTGTGTAAAGCTTCTGGGCAGCTGGAAGAAGACCAGAGTGCCCAAGGAACACCATGAAATGTGCAGGAGTTTGTGGGGGTGTGTCTGGCTCCCACGCATCTCCACTGCTTTTACCGCCCATCTGACTGTGTGCATGCACCATGTTCCAATGGCCTGGAATGTGCACCCAAATATAGCCCTCAATCAATTCAAACACAGACACATATTCTTAGGCCTAAGAGAGAGGGAAAGAGAGAGAGATGCATACAGTGAGAGAGAGAGAGAGAGAGAGAGAGAGAGAGAGAGACATAGACAGAGAGAGGGAATAAATACCGTGTTCTTGGTAGTGACTGAGCACTTATGAGGTATGGCTCGGTACTGATATGAACATCCTCTTATATGCACCAACTGCTGGTGTATTCTGGCACTGTTTATGTCCAGGTTGCAGTGATAACCGTGCTAAGACCATCCAAGTCCTCACAGATCTGATCAGTTAGCACCTAATGACTGAAGCACGCTCATTAGAAACACACAGAGCTGAGCTCATCAGCCTTTAACACTTACAACTTACATCAGGCCCATTGGAAATGCTCTACATTTGTAAACATTTACATATCCTTTGACTGGAGTTCTTTAACAAACCACAGTGTTTACAGAGGGGAAACCCTGGAGTTAAGGAGCAAAGGAGCTCATTTTGTAACATAGTATTCATATATATATATATATATATATATATATATATAGCAAAGTGACTACAACTGTTTAACACAACAAACTTACTGAACATTAGACTCTTAATTTTGTATCAAAAACTGCATTTTTTCCAAGGGAACTACAAGGTAAACTTCAAAACTATACTTACCCAAACATAATTCAAGGTTTTATTTAGATTTTTCACATTTCTACTTAACTGTGAATAAACACATTTGAATGAATACCTGGATGAATTCTAAGATAGAAACCTACGAACTAGACTACTCTTTCTAAGGTAGTAGCACGTGTTTGACGCAATAAAAATGAGTATGAATGATTATTTATGTAATTAAAATGTAATCATTACCATTAACGAGTCAATGGTTTAAATCAGAATCTTATCAGTGTATCAAGTTCTGACCAGGGTGCTCGTGATTTTTACTGTTGCTCTTCCGTTCCTCGTGTATCCTAAAGACTTCCCAGGGGCAAACGAGCTTTAGCAGGTGCTACTGCAAACCCATCAGATCTGATGTAACTAGGTCCTCCTGGGAGTCATCAGAAAAAAAACAAACCAGCTATGAAGCAAAGTCTTAACTCATCAGAGTCCTCATGAGCCGTCTACCTACTTTAATAACTCACGCAAATACATGATCATCTGATCAGTCAGATAAACATGAAAAAAGTTAATGGAACATTTAACCTGAATGGTTTGGATCTATTGGGCATCAGCACAAATCTGAAAATTACTTGGCAGCAGTTAATCCAACACCACTATCCCCAGTTAGGATACCCAACTGCTGGATAGAGCTCCAGTACATCCAGGACTCCAAAGGCAAAGCATCCTGTGTACATCCTACACCGAACTAGAAAATAAAATCTCCTAGACTTCCAGTGCTTTACAACCCTAAACATACTTGAAGGCTTAATTAGAATCAGGTGTGTCAGAGCAGAGAAAATACTAAACAATTCTGCACCAGGACTGGGAAACGTTGCTGTAGATACTGTGCTCTTGTCAACTACAAGCCCACATGTTTGAACTGGCTTATAGATGTTTTTGGTTGTAATTGTTCTTTTGTGTGTTTTTGTTTAAACAGATTCCAGCAGGCCAACAGACTAGCACCTCACTTTTGCACTGAACTGAGTAAATAAATGTCTCTCAGGGAATGAGTCTGTGTTAAGAAACTGCAGACAAGGGGATTTTAACCACCCATACCTTTAGCAAAGGTTCGAGAACATGTGGATATTAAGCATTTTAACTTAGATTGTGCCCAAATTCATTTCAGTTCTGTTGAATAATCTACAGAAGAAGCTACAAACATGCTAACGCCAATAAACCCCTTCTACATTACTCAGAGCGAAGGTTCTGTAAGCCAGGCTGATGAGTGTGTGTTTCATGCGTGGTACATGTATATAGTGAGTGTCTTCCAAAGCATGTCTTTTAATAACATAAAGCTTCCTGGGAGAAGGTTTGATGTTTACTGATGTCACACAATCTTCAGTACCATAGATTAGAAGAGGACAGCCAGTACCCATTTCATGGTCTCATTGTGTGTGTGTGTGTGTGTGTGTGTGTACAGAAGGCATTATCAAAGTAACAGTGTACTTGGAAATAATCAGCACTGCACAAAAAAAAACAAAAACAAAAAAACAATTCTTAATCACATCCCAAAATCAAAAACACACAAAACCAGGGAGTAAAGGCTTTTGGATATTTTTGGATGCAGAAAGAACTTCACCTCTGGCTTTCTGTCTGTCCTCTCTGTCTCTGTCTCTCTCTCATAGACTTTTTCACAGATGCCAAAATTTGTAGAAGTGCTACCATAATCCCTGAAATAAAGTCAGATGTGGCTGGATCGGCCCATAAGAGAAACATTATCTTTTCTCAAGCCACTGAACTGAAGCTGACGTTATGCATTTCAGATTAGTGTGTCCTGTGGAAAGACGCATTTCACCCTCTCTGTTGTTGTTGTTTTTTTTGTTGTGTGTGTGTGTGTTTTCTTTCTGCCCTTACATGCTCTCATTTGCCTTTAACTGTGAAAACACTCCGTCCCAGATAAAGAGAGCTGCTAATGACAAGCTGTTGTCTATCAAAATCCAGCACAGTGTAGTGGATAAACAACATAAATGCTACATCAGCATTAACTTTGTTAATGGCCTTAACCGTGGACATGTCTCACATTTGGAGTCACTGTTCACCACCTATGGCTTTTAGATCTTTTCAGATTCCCAAAATGCACAGGATGAACTTGCACTAAAGCGTTTATACTCTGATAAGGTTAGCGAGGTTACGGTGCCAATTTTGTCATTTTTATCTGTTGATTCTGCCTGCCAGATGTATCATGTAAAGAGCTGCAAAAAGCATCACATGTCCCTTTCCTATTGACAGATGTGGTTTACCTCCACTATTAACCACTATAGTATGTTGAAGTGAATGAAACCCTCAGGGTAACTTCAGAGGAACTCGTCAAACACACTTACTGTTCTCACACACTTCCTTTTGCTCCTTATCATCGAACCGAAAGCAAAACCCAGCAGCAGATTCACAATGTACAATTATTCATTAATTCCCGAGCAGCTAAATAAACAGCAAATAAAACCCAAAATATAAAGGAATTGACTGTCTGTGGTTTTGACATGAATAACAGTTTGTTTCTACGAAAACGGAGTAGACTGCACTCGTGCATAACAGCTGCGTGCAGCTGCAAACATTAGGGACTGTGTACGATTTCTTAAAGAAACGGAGAAACTGCGCTTTGCAGAATTAACATCAAGACTCTATATCAACAACAACAAGAACTGTGTTAGAAGAACTGAAAAAAAATGTACCCTTCAGATAATGCAATGACGAGGATCTGGACACATAAAATATATCTGTGGCAAAACATATACAGATTATTGTGCCACATGATTCTAATGGGATAATAGAGTATTAGCAGGTGTGATACTCACACTCCAGTGAGGACAGGTAACAGGACCCCAGGGACATCAGCTTATGACACAACAATTACCTCAGCCTCAGACTCCGTGAACAGAACAACACACACTAGCCTGACAGCACAGGTGGGGGTGATCGCACACACTCGCGCTCCCTGCCGTAGCGGCGTGAACCGAGCTTAGCCTGCCTTCACACCGGCCCTCCGGAGATCGAAGAGACTCGCGCAGAGGGACCAAAGCCCGAACCTGCTTGCTATACCGCAAGGGAGCTCAACGCACGGGGAAGCGGTGAGAGGGGTGAAGGAAGAGAGAGCATGGAGCAAAGGAAGGAAAGGGAGGAAGGTTGAGAGAGAGAGAGAGAGAGAGAGAGAGAGAGAGAGAGAGAGAGAACATGGGCAGTTTTGAAAAAGTAACTAGGTTACCAGAAGAGACAAGCAAATAAAAAAGGAAGAGAGGTAGAAAGGCCATTCAGAGAGCCCTTTAATGAAGGAAACCAAAGTGTGGTCCTCACTGACTCCTACAACTCTCCAAAGAACACTTTCAGAGTTCCCATTCCTCACATTGGGTAAACATTAAGCTAATCACCAGGTGTGTTAGAGTAAGGGCCAAAAAGAAGGTAAAGACTGCAGTCTGTGGTTGAATACTGGTGCAATGATGCCAGTGGTGCTTCACAGTTAACCTGAAATGTGTTTTCCTAAAAGAAGATGGCTCACAGAAGGTCCTACTCACTATTGTGCACAGTCGATGAGCTGGTATTCGTTGGAGCGTTCGAAGCAGGCCTTCACGCCCTCATCATCCCAAAGCTGTTTAGCATGTTCGAAAAACTCCTGTTAAACAGACAGAAAAAAAAAACACATGAGGAAAAAAAGCCTTGACTTGGTTGTGGTAAAACCTTTTCTTAGTTATTTAGCTTTGTTAAATTTCCCTTCCTTTAATTTTTTTTTCTGTGCAGAAAAAGCAACAGTAATGAAGAAAAACAAACAGTAAAATATTTTTTAAAAATAGTTTTTTTAGCTTGGATGTTGTCTTATAATAGAAGCAATTTAGAAACAAATCAGCATGGACAAGTCTACCCACGTCGATTTCAAAATTCAGCCTTCATTTGAGTTCTGTGCTCTATGTAGTTGGGCGAGGCAGAAAACAGGAAGATTAAGGCTGTGGTCACAGCACTGACCACCACGGTTTTCTATTACTGCTTTCAATTAGCAGAACCCTACCTGATTCACATGTAAAGCAACATATTCATGACTATTCATCAGACTCATGAATTAGCATGAGGTCTCCTTTCTCTCTGCCTGTTTACATAGGAAAAGTGCCACCAACGTATATTGAGGTGGGATGGCAGGAACCCCCCTTCGTTGCAGACTCATAACCAGGCTACAGGAAACGGATGTGATACAATATAAACGTTTTGAGTTCATCCTAAAGATCAGGTTTCACATCAGTGTCAGCTTATACCAAAAAGGTGACAATTCAACGAGCTAAGAGAGTCTGGTACAGAAATAAACATTATGTCATCACTGAAATTTGCCTGAAGTTTATCTAGTTGTAAAAAAAATGGTCTCTCCGCACTTCTCAAAGCATGTTCGTTTATCTGGAACATGGGTTAATAATTAATTCCTCACCATCCTGACAACAAACATTCATCAGATCCTATCAAACTGATCTTTATATTGTGATTTAAACAATTATCTGTCAGTGCCAATTATCTGTTGGTACTGACTATGCCTAATTTAGGCCCCATGGTTACAGGACCCCTTCCCCACCTCCAACACCCCCAAACAAGTGGGAAGGCTGGGGGAACGGGGAAAGAGAGAGAGGAGGGTGGCTTTCTCAAAAAAAAAAAAAAAAAAAAAAAAAAGAATTGTTTTTATCTATATATTCCTTGGAGAGACCAGATATACGGTAATTAGGCCCCCAGTGAGGTCCCATCATATAAACACCACAATACAACAAAACAAATGGCTACAGAGACGCAAAACAAACCAGCAAGAGAAATGCTCCAAGGCCTGAGCGAAAAAAAAAAGGAAAAGAACAAGAATTTCAAAAATAACAAAAAGGTCTAAACTGCAGTGTGTGTAACATAGTGTAACATAGGACCTCTGATCTAAGGTACGTTTCTTCAGGTACAAAAACCGTCCACAAACAGAATGATACAAAACAAACAAAAAAAAAAGGATGGAACAAAAATCTGTTTTTCTGGCACTATTCTAATGTTTGTATAATTACTAAAATTTGAAGTTTGTTTTAAGAATTTAACCATGCTGTGCTATTACCTAATCAATCAACTCCAGTGGTGACCATTTTGCTGTAAAGGTTTCAGCAAACAACCAGCAAAAGTTTTTCATTTACAACAGCAATCAATAACACCCATTTCTCCACTTACACCATATACAGTGACAACGTATATTCCACACACATATGCACTCTCAGAGAAGTGTATTCCTAAGGTTTTACTATCTCCTCGTGTTCCTCTGGCATTATTAAACTAGAGGAAGTCATTCTTTCTTTCTGTGACACAGCTTCCAGGTAGACTTGCACAATGTATCGTTTGTTAATCATTCTTGCAATGACGGCCTTTGCAACACTGATATCGCAGAAGGCTGTAATATGCAAACTGGCCTTAAAACAAATCACACATGGTGCACTGTGGGTCTTCAGGCCTCAGATGAATGTTCTGTGGGTGTTTTGAGGAAATCACAGCAAATCAACAAACGTAAACAACTTTGGTCAGGTCCCTGTCCCATCATGATGTTCTAATCTATCCTAATGCATTCTAAAATCCCACTACCAGTATGCAGAGCCAGTTCCAGGTGTGTCTTGTTTGCTCCCCAGTATAGAGTGGGTAGAATTTCTCCATGTTTAAATCTGGCTTGGCTGTCCTACTGGTGAGAGGGCATCAATCTCTCTGCTCCAGCAGGAATCCACTCTGAACGAGGTGAGTGGCAGCAAAGTGATCTGACATGCCTGTTTGTCATGAGACGATGCCACTTCCTACTTTACCACACCCTAACGGCTCTGAAACAATGTCACTTAGACATACTTTTTTTTTTTTTTCATTTTGTTTTCCTTTCTGTTTAGTGCAAGACTACAGTGCTCAGACTGATAGCACGAGCTTTGCAGGGATGCTGCATTTGCACCAAGGCCTGCAACTCGGACAGGTTCCTTCACTGAAGCGCACTCAGCTCAAGAGCTGGGTCTCGGGGTTGCTGGGTGGTGGCTGGGCAACAAACGGGTTCACTGGTAAAGTCGGAGGAGGCCGAGAAGAGCGGGTGAGAGAAGAGGCGATCCAGTCCAAAAAAACCCAACAACAACAACAACAACAAAAATTCAGAGACAATCGGAAGCATCCAGGGAGCCCAACCAAAAGGAAAACATGAAAACAAACGTTAACGAGCAGCTTGCGGCCTTTCAGAGAGACGCACCTCTCCCTACCTGGGCGTCATTAGCATGTGGAGCAGGCAAAAGAGTCATTAGAAGAAGGGTAAGTAGGGCTGACAGCGGGCTCCCGGGACAGAGCTAATGACAGCCGCTGCTGCCCTGGGACTCCCACGGACCCCTGCTGCACCTCCTCCACCAGGAGCTCGACACGAGGCCAGGGACCACATACACACACACACACACACACACACACATTCACACACACACACGCACCCAAACAGTCACGCATACGGATCCGGAGGTAGTCACCCTTGCACACAGGCAGGGCAACACACAGGCGTAGGGTCACATGGTGCCCCTTCAAATTAGCACACACATAACCACACACACATAACCACATACACATGCACAAGCTCCATCTCTTTCAGATCAGGGCAAACCGTTTATTCTGTAGATGTAAATACATTCTGCCTTAAATTACAGATGCAAAGCTTTCCTGTGCTAGCTACTTATTTACCTGCAAACAACCAAGAGGAAAAAAAAAACATTCAAATTCTGTCCCTTATAATAATTATAACACACACACACAAATTGCCCACACAGTTCAAATGTAGTCATGAGAAAGATACTCCTCTACATGGACCTCTTGGATTTGTTCTCTGCCTCCAGTCCCAGACCATCAAGCTCTCTGAACTAACCTGCAATACGCCACACTAATGCTAAGCTAAGCTACAGCCAGCCACAGTAATGCAGGCTCACATATTTAGGACGTAGCTTAACGCTCAAGTGTGCTAGATAGGTATGGTTAAGGAAGAGCAACCGCTACCATTTTTTTTTAAAGCCCAGATCACTTTGCTATGTGCTGGGCAATCTGACCCCCAGTTTGGCAAACATGGTTTAAAGTGGCCAAGGAACAGAATGAATCTCCCCTGCTTCCAGTCAGCGGGAGAGAATCGCGTGGCTCTAACATGTCTCAGGTTTGACAGCACACACGCACTGATATGGAGAACTGAATTATGTAGAGCAGACATAACCCTCGCAAAGTGAATCCACTGGTGGCACTGGTACCATCAGATTAATCAGTGTATACATGCATGACAAAGGGGTGTGTTGCTGTTGGCAAAACTGTATACCTTTGCAGTGTGAAAGAACTAGCATACAAAGCAAGAGCTCGCTATAAAACACACACACACACACACACACACACAAACGCTCGTTCTGTGTTCACCTGTCCATCACTGCTAAAAGCTGAAGTCTCTTCTCTCATCCTCTGTGTGACATGCTTGTCAGATTCCCTATCGAGATGAGAAAAAAAAAGTACCCGTCCTTATGAGTTCAATTAAACACTCATACCGCTAGAGGCTTAAGAGAAAAAGTGTGTGTGTGTGTGTGTGTGTGTAGGTGCACACATGAGCATGTTAGTAAGAGACGAAGCATAAAGGTCCTTGTGTTTTTTTCTGAAGCTTTGATGTCAGTAACATGTGCTGTAACCACATCCGGGCCTTCATGCACACACATCCTGCCTTAACCCCTCTGCAACTCAGGCAAACCGTCTGTCCCAGCAACATCAACAAGTTCATCCCCCATCTAGAACATTTCTGGTGAGGTGTTTCCTTTTTTGTGGTCTTGGAAGGCTAAATATGAATGTGTTAACCAGGTCTCCTCACAAATGACCTGTTGTTACATAAACGCTTTCGCATTTAGTCAAACACTCATCTAGTCAGACGTAGAACGTTGCCATGCGTGTGTATGTGTGTGTGTGTGTGTGTGTGTGTGTGTGGAATCAAGCACATCACAAGCATATTTATCCTTCTCTGTACACTATTCTGTAAGGGAGGGCAGAAAAGAAGTAAACAATGTTTTAAAAGAAAGAGTGTGCATGTTACTCTAAAGCTGCCCCATCTCAGTGAAGCTGAACTGAGAACGATAAGTCCACTGTTTGGGGTCTTGCACGGAGAATATGGGAGATAATCAGATAAACACAAAGGAACTTGCTCCAGCATTTTAAACTTGTAGCTTATAGTAAAGTCTCAGACAGTCAGGAAGTTTACCTTCTACTTTATGTTTATCATTGCCTGTCACACACAGTGAGTCATCAACAAAATGAAAAGACTATATTTAGCAACTGACAGTTTGATGCAAATGAAAAAATCTCAAAACCTTGGGGCTCACGAAAGGCATAGAGAGAGAACAAAAGAGAGAGAGGGAGAGAGAGAGAGAGAGAGAGAGAAAGAGAGAGAGAGAGAGAGAGAGGAGTTGAAGAGAACTCAGTGAGCTTGATCACATATGAAACACAGAATCACCACTCATCCAGGCCTTCTATATTCACAGAGTCCTTCTATATATTTCTCGCAGGCTACATGTCACCTCGTCTCCTAGCCCGTTCACCCAAACAGCGTATGTTATCCAGGGCTGACCCAGGCTAAAACAGGGCACTCTGCGCTTCCTCTCCTGCCATCCCTTTTCCTGACCTGGGTTGAGGAATCTCAGTCTGTAACATTGCCTTTAACCAACACAGAGCCAGGCCTTACACTGCTGGACTGGAAGCTTCAGGAAATGGAGGGCCAGACCAAAGCAGACGATCAGAGGAAACAGGATTAGCAGGAAGACATGACAGGGGAAAGTGAGCGTAGAAGTTGAATCCCTAGAGCGGACATTTCCTTTAACGGCAGCACAAGACCTGTAAGTTACTTAGAACCCGGTTCATCCCAACATAGAGAGAGATTGTGTAGTATACTAGGTATCAAATGGTTACAGACTTCCCCATTTACCACAGTAAAATTCCTTATGGTTAGTATTATCATTTCAGAACTGACTTATCATTTGATTATCGTGGTTTGAAAAAGTACCACGATACCAACCATTTACCAGAGCAGTTCCCCAGATACAGACACTGCATACAGTGTGGGTTTATTTTGTATAAGTGAAAACATGGCAGAAGATCACAGCACTTTCTAAAAGGAGTATTGGTGAAGTGTGGTAGTAAGGCTTCAGAATAGGGGGAAATATTATGATTCGTCTAACTTGATCATAGCTTGTCAATAAAGTAAACTGAAGCTTTCAATGTTACCTACTCTTGTATAAAAAAAATTGCTACGCAAAGTCAGTTAAGCAGTATAGTAAAATCAGTAGCTTTTCACCTTATTTTTTCTCCTCATGGCTGAATGTTCATTAAGAATGATTTCCATGTTAATTTGTATTTGAATATTCTTGAAGCAACACTTTAAACCAATTTCTCCTTCTTCTTTGTAGACTTTCCAGGGGAACTATAATGTGACAGCATTATTTGTATTTGTCTGAAGTTCAATAAAATAGCTGAACTCTACCAATGTTGAGTCGGTTAGCCTACTTTTCTGTCGAGGGGGGGGAGACTGAATTCTGGGATACACTGCTGTTTAATTTACCCACTTCAAAATTATCGTTATATAGTGAACTGACCCAAAATTAGCCGATTATACCAAGACTTTTAGAAATCAACATGCACAAGCAGAATTCACTCCTCCCTTTCCACTTGATTTGTGATAGTGATTACACTTGAAAATTCACGTCTTTCTTACAAACTCTTTTAAGCACCTGGAGCAGAACATGTTGGACCAGTTAGTCTGATTTCTGCATTTAAAAACGCATAACTGCACTTCATTTTAGAGTGTATTTGAAGCCTTACTGACTTCTTTTGATGTGGTATTTAGTAAAAATAACCATTATAGGCCTAATAATAATAATAATGTGCACATTTTAACAGTACAGTGAAAATACTGTGATCATTTTGGTTGCTATAATTGTGATATACAATCTTACTTGCATACTGTTTCATTTCTATCATAAGTTACCTTTGCAGACAACCGGTTTGAACCGGTGGATATGCTTATGCAGTGTATGGCTACCACAGTGATCGAATACAGGACCTAACCAATGGAAAGTGTAACTACCAAAAGTGACCTGGCTGATAAAAGGCCTTCCTCCAGAACCAGGCTCCTGCTGAAGTGACAGCGGGTTTAGTGCTCTCCTGAGCTGAAGTGAGAGCGGGTTCAGTGCTCTCCTGAGCTGAAGTGAGAGCGGGTTCAGTGCTCTCCTGAGCTGAAGTGAGAGCGGGTTCAGTGCTCTCCTGAGCTGAAGTGAGAGCGGGTTTAGTGCTCTCCTGAGCTGGCTGATAAGTAACACGATGGTGATGATGGGGCCTAAGAGGATCATGTGATTCCTCCGTGTGACGCCTGGTGCTTCACACGATAAAACAAGGAGATACAAGAGAATGTCAACTTGTGTAAATCTTTAGTGATAAGGCAGCGAATTCAAAAGAGAGAGAAAGAGAGGGGGTGTGAGGGAGAAAGGGGAGAAGAGACAGAGACCAATACAGAGAAGAGACCCTGTGTTTTTGGAACATATAAAGAAAGAAGTACCCTGGTAGCACAGTACGTTTAGGCTTTCTGAGGGACAGAACGGGACTGGGCCCATGTCACAGATGCACTTCTACAAACACACACTCCTTATTGATTTATTACTGTCACTGTTTCATTCACCTTCTACTTTTCTCCTACTTTTTCTTTTTTATGATTGTTAATATTAGACTCTCACCTAACTGTTAACATTACAGTAATACGTTAATCACATTAAAGTGTAGTTTTATGTTCAACAATGTTCGTTTGTACTGCAAAGTACCTTTGTGTTGTTAAACTTTACACCAAAGCAAAGCAAAAGAGGCAAAACAAGTGTTAATATGTGTCATGCCAATAAGGCAACCTTGAAGTGAACTGAATTAAGAGAGGGAAGGGGGGGGGGGATGGTTCAGAAAGATGGATAGAGAGATGAGAGAGAGAAAGATAGAGATATGGGGGGAGAGATGGCAGAGAGAGAAAGAGAGATTTTGAGAAAGAGAAATGGGAGAGAGATATGAGAGAGAAAGAGAGCGAGATAGGGAGAGAGAGATGAGAGAGAAAGAGAGAGATCGGAGAGAGATGGGGAGAAAGAGAGAGAGAAAGAGATGGAAAAGACACATGCAAGAGATATGGGAGAGAGAGAGAGATGGGGAGAGAGAGGTGGAAGAGAAAGGGAGAGAGAGATGGGGAGAGAGAAGGAGAGAGAGAAAGATGTGGAGGATCTCCTCGGGGTTAGGGCTCAGTGAGGCTCGTGACACTGTTTGAATGAAAGCACTGTGCATTTTACTGCCTCTGAAAGGGAAAAAATGAGAGAAAGAAAGAGGAAGAATAAATAAAGAAGAAGGAGAGAGATAGAGAAAGAGAGAGAAAGTGACAGGGGGGAGGTGGCTTGGACATGTTTATCACAAATGGCTGCAAGCTGACAGATACACATGTGCACCCGTCACTCTATGTATACTCAAATCACATGCTAAAGTTTTTAGAAACTTACATAATGTCTTACGTAAAATGCTTTCATTCTTATGTAACTATAATACATATTTGCTAAACTATAATACATATGTGTAACTATAATACATATTTGCTAAAAACTAAAAAAAAAAAAAGGCAAATTTCACAACAATTGCAAATAGCTGATAGAAGCCAATGTATAAACAGTTGAAATGAAAAACTAAAATGGAATGGACAGAACGGGGAAAAAACACGTACTAGTCCAAAACTGATTTAGTCTTACAAACTGCTTTCAATTGGTCAAACCAGAAGAGTGTGAGGAGTCTTCTGAAGAGAACTTCTGTCCTAAACAAGTCATGAGAATGAAGCAGCATGCAGCATTGTATGTAATTTGTTTTGGTCTCCTCAGTCCTGAAACTATCTGTGGCATACACATGTAAAAAATATAGATTATTATTTTTGTTGTTGTTGTTGTTGTTGTTAATGTTGTTGTTATACTGTTACTACTATTACTAATAATAATTGTTCTCAGTTATATAATAACACATACTAATAGTCGTATCTTGTTAAGGAGATGGGAAGAACAAACACTTGTTGTTGCAGCATCAAAATGCAATATTACCACACTATTACGTATACAGGAGGAATTAATGTTTTTCAAATCACTGTAAGATGTAAATGTAGTCAATTTCTACAATAACTAGCACCACATTAAATTATCACAGGATGGGTTTGTTTTCCAAACCAGATGTTCCACTTTTTCCACAGACCATAGCCAATATGCTACAAGGTCCTTTTCCAAAACTACCACAGGCAGTGCCATGCACTTAACAGTCTCAGTAACACTAGAACATTTTTTGTTTTTGTTTTGTTTTAACAACAACAAAACCAATTTTCTCATTACATCACCCACATACACTCATCCCAAACCTTCCTTAGCATGAGTGAGAGGCCCATCAGAAGAGAGGCCCATCAGAGGAGCACCCTGTACACCAGAGACCCATCAGAGTGGACCAGGACCCTGAACACCAGAGACCCATCAGAGCAGGGCCCTGAGCAGCAGAGACCTATCAGAGCAGGGCCCTGAACACCAGAGACCCATCAGAGCAGAGCCATGAACACCAGAGACCCATCAAAGCAGGTCACTGAACACCAGGGACCTATCAGGGCAGGACCCTGAACACCAGAGATCCATCAGAGCAGAGCAGAGCCCTGAATACCAGAGACCCATCGGAGCACTACCATGAATATCAAATAACCATTAGTGCACCACCCTGAACATCAGAGAATCGTCAGAGAAGGGCCCTGAACACCAGAGGTGTCTCTGCTCTGTGTCTAGCGCTCAACCAAAGTGTTCACCATAAAAAAATCCATATGCATATTACATAACAGATTTAATTAAATGAATTACAACTGTAAAAGGGAAAAATTACCACCACACTACAGCTGAAGCTAAAAACAAATCACTTTCTGTCCATGGTTTAACAGACAGTGAATATCAGCAGTCATGTAGGACAAAACAACACACACACACACACACACAGACAAGAAGTAGACGGAAAGTCATCACCACATTAACCATAAAACTTCTGCTAATACATACAAAGTTCAGCCTACATCCATTTAGATCTGATAGCTAAGCTGTCTTTACCTACCATTCACAATTCAAACTGCATTTGAAACCTTCAAGTTTGAAAGGCCTGTAGTACAGCATGAATGGTCTGCAAAGCATAAGGAATTTCACAGTGTCACTTCTTCTACCACACATACGCAATGTCGCACCTTCCTGATGTTCCAGCCCCAGGTGCAGAAACCTGGAGCCAGTCATAAACTGCACTCCAGAGAGGACAAGGGAAGCCCATGGAACGGTCCTTTTCCGATTTAACTTAAAGGATGCAGGTTGGGTGCACATGACCCTACAAACAGATTTGACCCAAATTCTGTCAACAAACAGAACATTTGTAGGCCAGCTATGAGGCTGTCTAAGAATTCCCTTCTACGGAGCACATACATAAGTGCCAAAGACCTTGGATGCTTACCAAAAAGCATAAACTCACAGCACACTTTATTCGAAATAGTCTTATAACATGACATGTTCACTTTATTAGAAACCCATTGTAAAACTGTACGGTTAGGAATTAGAACCCTGCTGTTGCCGTGCATAATTTGTGTTAGCTGTCCGCTAACTACTCTTCATTGCTGGACAGTTTCTGACCACTGCACTACTGTTGGCTGGAAATGCTTGGATGCCAGACCACCATCAGCGTTGCAATGACACTGGTATGTATAAAAAACTCAAGCAAGAGTCCTATGTCTCAGGCATTTATATATATATATATTTTTTTTTTTTACATACAAAGACCCACCACCATGACACTCCCTTGGCAGTAATCACTGCTATGTTCACAACAGGCCCCAAACTAAATCCAGTCAAAACTCAAAGAATATCCAGTCAGAATCCAACCTGTGATCACTGGGTGGAAATTGGCTAACAAATGGTCCATGACAACAGATGAGCAGGAGACTATAATCGTACATCTATAAAATGCACCCGTACGACATGTGTACCTAATAAAGTGGACAGTGAGTGTGGGTGCAAGATAGGTGCTTTTAATAAAGTGGTAGTGAGTGTATGCCCCATACAAAGACATGTTGTAGCCTTAAAATGAATACCTTAATGTACGTGTATACATACAAATATATATATATATTGTA
>JAOYMR010000027.1:4555756-4588900 GCA_025802075.1 Tenebrosternarchus preto | reverse complement strand
ATTACAATGAATATATAAAGTGTTGACAAGGGAATATAGTGAACAGTGGTGTGTTCTAAAGTGAACAGTGGTGTGTTCTAAAGTGAACAGTGGTGTGTTGTAAAAGGGGCATGTGTAAAAAAGTTGAATGATAAAACATCAAGATTGCTAAAGGGCAACTGTAAGCTTCATCACCGTAATCAAACAGAGGCAGTAATTATTTGAGCCAGAGTTATTTTGGTGGAATAAATAAAAGACCATTAAAAATGACCTTGGCCTTGACTTTAGATTGCAATTTGTCAATATGGTTAGAGATAGAGATGAAAGAGATGAAGAACTATCCAACTATATGCCTAGATATTTATTTGTTGTTACCTGTTCCAAGAGGGCTCCATCAATTGTATAAAATTTAAGATTATAAAAGTTGAGACAGTGTTCCAACCGAACCAAAGGATCTTAGTCTTTGAGATGTTTAGTGACAGTTTAAGATTGAATAAAGCATGTGGAATCTGGAGGAACCTACATCTGTGTTTATATGTAAAGATCTGAGGGGTTAACACAAAGGTGCAAATGCAAATAAGTGGGCCCGTTTTATCAGGCTAAATTAACTATCGCATGATGTGTCATAGTAAGGTATAGCAAACAAGCGAGAGAGCACTGAAATGATCCATCACCTCTGAAAGTGACCTGTAGAAAAGAAGAAATGGCTTCACCATTGGAGCACCATCTACTGCGATCAATCAGATTACTCTAAGGTCTAGTTCTACACTAAAGACAAATCAGAAAGAACAGGACCAAAAGAAAAAGGAAACACTACCAGCACTCAGAAATACTAGTGATGTGTTGTAAGAATGCTGCCATTTTATAAAAGAGGACCAGAACTGGCTGTACTTTAATGGCTGGCTTCTGCAGTATTCTAGATTTGAAACAGATGCCGTTGAAAACAGAACTATTAATATTAAGAGATGTGATTCTGGTCCTGTGCATACATCATGGTACTGTATAAAGCTTTTATTCTTTTATTGGTTTTCAGCACAAATGAAAGCTTATATTTATGCTATCTGTTTCACTTGATGATTAGTGAGTGTCAGTTTACAAAATATCACTCACTGTATCAGTATTCTAGTTCAGTCAATTCTAATAATCACTGTGGTTCATAGTTTTGCTGATTAATGAGGATTCAGCTGTCTGAACAGCTGATATGATACTTTCTCTTAAATATTTTCAGTCACGTCCACTCAATTTACCTACTTAGTTATTTCTTCATTCAGTGTTGAAATGTTTAGTCTTTGCACCAATCAGAATCAAGAAAATAAAATTATGAACTCACAAATTTTATTTAATTTATGCGAGTTCATAAATTTTAAATAATCTAATAATATGCATTAAACTTGTGCTAATTATAGATGCCAAAAAATTGGGTTTAAAACAATTGAATCCCCCATTAATTTGCATCACTGTGGTATGGTCCACTGCCTACCAACACCCAAAACTCTACATACTAGGTCTCACTACTAGAAAGTGTCAGTGGTAGTTAACATCCAGTAATTAGCTACTTTGATTAACTTAACAAAGGACTTGTCAGACACCTTTCTTTTCTTTTACCACTAAATAAAGCACGTTTGTAATTGTAATTAGACTGCATTTTGTTCGTTCCATTACTTTGCGGCTGAATCAGGGCTGCCACATTGGAACTGGATGCTTGCATCTCCTAATGCTTGTATGTCTAGGGCAGTGGTCACCACCTTATGACCTTTTCAAATCTGAGCAAATGACATATTTGCTAGCACAAATATCGGATCTATGCTACATTAGACTGTTGGTGTCACAGTAGCCTCCAGTTACGTAAATCACTGAGGGCCCCCTCCCCCCTCTGTCCAGATGGCATCAAGTCTTTGGATGTTGGATCTTGGGTGGAGCACCCTATGTATTGTGAGGAGATTTCTGGTCTGGATGTTGGCATCTTCCACTTTTTCTCTTGGCCAGCTTATTGTGCCTGCTGGGTATCTGATGACTGGCAGGGCATTTGTTTAGGGCCTTGATCTTATTGTTCCTATTCACCTGGCTCTTGAGGCCCTGCCTTACCCTGTAGAGGTAGTTGGATATTGCTGTTCTTGTTGTTCATGGTTCCCATGTGATTGGAGAATCCCTAGATATTTATAGCTGTCCTCCAGGTCTGTTATGTGACCTTGTGGAAGTTCATTTCCCCCGAGTCATGAGTCGCTTCTCCTCTTTTTGTAATTCTCTAACCCAAATGATATCCATATGTCCTTGATGTAGAGAACTCTTTTTCTCAGCTGTTTGAAATGCCATGTTATGTAGCCTAAATATAACTCATGCTAATCACTACATATACATACACACACACACACACACACACACACACACACACGCTATTTATATCATTACCTGCTAAAGCACTTGTGTATGAGTATAAACTGCACATTTTAACAATGGTCAGTAAATGTGTGGGTAAAAATGCCTCTTCTGGCTGGCCTGCTTGGTTAAAAAGTCCACAATGCACAAATACGTCTCATATGAAATGCTCAGATGTTTTTATTTTCCAGTGCCAAGCTCAAATTATTTTATTACTGTTGTGCAAGTTTTCCTGCTTCAGGTCATATAATGAACAAAGAAAAAGTATTGGCTAGTGCCATAATAAGAGTTCCTAGCTGGTAGCAATGGTCGTTGGAACAGTGCTTGGCTCTGGTTGGCTGGTATTGTTGTCTGGTATCGCCATGGAGAGGGAGGCATGGAGACTTGAGGACTGGAAAAACGTGGCGGTAAAGATCAATTGCGGCCACTTTCCAAGAACAATTTGAGAATTTGGAGACGTGTAGACTGGCTTACAGAGCTGGTCATTCCTTTTGTGCTTTCTGTGTGGATCTGTGGCACTGGCCTTGTCTCTTTAAATATCTCTATAGAATCCACCCTGAAAGAAAGAGACATCAGCGGAAATAGTTCAAGATATCATAGCTTAACGATTTGAGTCAGGTTATTTTTTTTTTAGGTGACTCTGGGAATTAGAGTTTTTGTAAGATACCTCATCTGTTGTTCATCACAGAAAGATTTCACTCTGTCGGACTCTGACTGCCAGAACCTCTGGAGACATGGAGAGGCAGTAAGACGGTGAAAATCACATTAAAGATAAGCGAGGTTAAGGCAAGATTAGGATACAAACAATTTCACCAAACAAATTTGGTGAAAGCTATTCATCCTGTACTATTTGAAGCTCAAAAAAAAAGCTGTTGGACACATTTCTTGCAAAATGTACTACTGAGAAGGCCTTTTAAGAAAAGGCAAAGATTTTGTGCCTTTTATAACAGAAATCAGGATACAAAACAGTAAGAATGTGGAGGCTGGGTTAGGGGCAGAAAACAGACCACAGTTTCCTGCTCGATGTGTTTGAGTGAAAGACAGTTTTGCTCCAGCTGTCCCAGCTGCTGCACGACAGTGTCCTGGAACTGATCTAAATGGACAAGCCTTCCACAAAGGAAAAACGGGAATTAACGGTTCACATATTCAAAGTTTGGGAACATCTCGCATGCAAAACAAAATCCACACAGCTTGTACCTTTGATTATGCACCGTTTGCAGTAGAGCGCTCACATTCTTCTGACAGTCAGTTAAAGATCTCAGTGACTTCGCTTCAACCTTCTTATACCTGGACTATAGATGGAAATGGACCATTTTACATTTTTAAACAGACAACGGACTGACCTGTAGCTGTGATGCAGGTCTATGGGTGCACACAAGTGCATTTTTACTAGCATGGTTACTTACAGAGAAATGTTCTCTGAGCTGAGCCTTAAAGGTATTAAAAGCAGCAGTGACTCCAGATCCCAGTTCTGTCTCCGATTCCTCATCCTCCATTAATGCTTGGGTCACTGCCTCTGTACAAACCCACACATCCCTTTCTGGTTCGTGAAAGGTCGTCTTCGCTGATGGACGGTGGTTATAGAGCAGTCATTTGCTACCTACTTAAATGTGATTTGTGACATTCAGCACCACATCTCAGACTTCTGCTAGTTGTTGCATTTTCAAGCTTTGATGTCCACCAGGGCCGAGGACTCAAAATTGTTAATGAGGAAAGATCACCAGAAATGTATGGTTTTCGACTCCCCCTAGTGGATATGTGCATTATGTTCCATTCTTTAGCCAAGCTACCAAAGTCTAAAAGCGCTTGATGTTTAAGAAAACTCATTACCTGTAGTGCTCTCCATTAAAGTGGAGGAGAACAGTCTTCTGGGCTTGAGTGTAGAGAAGGGTGGTGGCTCCTCTTCCTCTGACTGCATCTCTGTCATCTCAGGTCCCCCATACGACTCTGCTATAGTGGCAGTCATTCCTAGATTTTCCAGCTGGGAGTTTTGAAGGTAAAGTGACAAGCATTATGCTTCTGCATAAATACCTGTCGATTCCTGGGGTTTGATCCTCAGAGTTGGAGGTGGCGCTTTGCTTAAGTCAGGCTTCTGGAAAATTGTTTTTGGTCAACTACTCCATAATACTCCACTTTTTACATCAAGGTAAAAAATATACACATCTGTATCAGCAATTTTTTAATTAGATTGATACAAATTTATCTGAATGAAATGTACCTCCGTAACTACAGTACGTTCCTCATCTGCAAAAATGGTATCTTCAGAAACAATCTTGTCTTGAAAGCCTACAGAGAAAAAGAGAGTGAGAGAGGCAGGGACAAATATTCATCCAGCTCCCAGTAGCCATCTTTGGCACTGGAAAATGTACAGACTCAAAATATTGGCTGCATGTCTAGATTCAGTTTCCTAAAGTTCTTAATTACTAAGGTAGAGCAACATTCGTGCTGACTAAGCCACTGATCTATTCAGCCCCTCTATGACGTGCCTGAATCCACGGCAGTGTCTTTGTGTGGGTGGGACAGTTCCAGACTCTGGAGGTCAGTTTCTTTGCCATCATGTTCTACCACAGCTTTGTCCTTCCTTTCCAACAGTCTGCGTTTGGGGGTTGATTCCTATCAAAGATTTAAACGGTCAGAATTGTATGAGACAAAGCAAGGCATGTTTATTTATGCTGCACTTTTCATACACTGTCATTTTAAAGTGCTTCTTATGAAATTATCAACGCAAATATTTCAGTAATTCCAATATATTTACATGAAAATTAAAACATTTAAAATTTAAACCAAATAGAGATGTAAATAAACCATCAGGGTATTTGGTTAACATTTGTTAACAGCACTGCTCATAAGCAAAATCGACAATATTTCATGTCAGTGAAATGTCTCCAGTTTGTGCTAGTTATTTGGAACTTGGCCTTCCTTTCCAACAGGACCAAACAGAGCTACAATTACAGTAATGCCCAAGTGTTTCTGATTACAGAGGGTTTCTGAATTGTTCACATCATTAGAGCAGTTTTAAGGTACAGGTTTAAAGAGGAGTTGTGAGTAACAATACTAATTAGGTCAACAACCCAAGCATTTACAGTGGCTCACTATAAAACCAATAGGATACCTTGAAGTACTCTTCTTCCATACTGCTGGGTGAGGAAAGTGGAAGAACTGCAGGTGGTAAAAAAGGGGAGAAAATCAAGTTGTATATAGTATTTCTTGAGCTACTAATTGAATATATAACTATATTACAGTCTCCCAAAATATAACATTAGGCTTTTTCTCTCTGTTGTCCATATATGTGATTCAGCTCATGAAGAACTTAAATTATCCAGAGACTACTCTGAAGAGTATTAAAGAGGGAAACAACTTAGCAGGCTTGAATATCTAGAGCAGTAGTGAGCTCCAGTGCCGCTGGTGAGAGCTGTGTGCACCTTTCAGTTTGCTCTTTCGTCGTGGTTTCTTGCGAGTGTAGTCAGAGTGAGGAGCCTCTCTGGAGAGGCGTTTCTCGCTGGGCAGCATGTAGGCGTCACTCTCGGAGTGAAAGATCCTCAGTTTCTTCTGTATATAATAGCAACAAGGTGTGATTCAAGGTAGTCGACTATTCCAGAAGGATTGTGGTGTTAATAAAGCAGAGTAAACTTTTCTTCCTCAAAAATACCAACAAACAAATTTTAACTCACCTTTTGTGCAGATTTCACTTGTCTCACACTAGCAGGAAGGGACCTAACAGAGCTGCAAGATCTAACAGACATTCACTACCACTACCAATCATTTAGAGCAAGATGATAAAGCTGGGTGTAAAAAATATAAAGTAATCCATATCTACATATTGTACTAATTTCTGCCAGATTTGATGAGTTGTAGGTTAGAATGAGCTCAGCTTACATTTACATTTAGCAGACGCTCTTATCCAGAGCAACGTACAGAGTGTGCTTATTCTCAAAAACCACAGATATTGGGAAAGGATTAACTTTCATAGTCTGACTTCTGCTGGCTTGTCTGAGAGTACGGCTGGTATGGGTAAAACGTGGTCTTTCCTACCCATTAGAGGAGAGAGACTGTGCAAAGATAACAGCTTTGGCCCGCATCACCTAAACAACAAAGATGCTGCTTGATTATCACACAGTTCATTTGGATGTGGCAAACCATGAGCAAAATTTTAGGGAAACATTGACGCATGAATGAGCACTCATTGAGGCCATGTTGGTTATCTAACCAGATAATAATGGTGTATAACAAATGACAATGGCCCAATTCAACAACAACTTCAAAACCTCAAAACACACAATGCCACACAGTTAACAATGTTGCATCATTTTACAGCCAGTACTTCAAGATCACAAGCTTCTTAGCTAGTCTTCATCATGAATGGAGGAGATCTAATGTCACAAAAACACCAGGCACCACAGGTGGTTCACAAGATGACCCTATGCAGCTAACATTACTCTACACCAATATGACTGGTTATTAATATGGATGGAAGCAAAAGTAACCACTTCATTAGAACTTCTTAAAAGCATTTTGAGAAACATGAATTACCTGCTCTTATGAACCACTGTGCCACATCACAAAAGCCACAAAAATCCATCTGCGCAGACCCAAGGTCTCCAAGTAGTTTGAAAGGCAGATGGGCTAGAACTCATTAAGCCATCTGCTTTAGTTAAAGAACCAGAGTTTGTTAGGAAGTTCCTTTGCTCAGTTCAACCATGTGCTCCCTTATGTTGAGCTTCACAGACACAAAGTTCTTACTAACCCATGGCCTCCACATTATTCTCCAGGTTTTTGACACGGCAAATATTTTATCCAGTTTAACAGCCTCCATCATCTAAAGGCCCATTATATATAAAGACAAAGATGATCCCATATTTAAAGATTTAGTGAAGTATACAGGGTTTCCAAAGAAATAGGACATCTTGGACAGAGGTCCGTCATCAGCTGTACAAGCAAAATGCTTCCCAAATATATAAACTATACTCGACTTCCACATCAAACCCCACTGACCTGGTACCTCCATAAAGCAGCCATGAATGTTATAGTCTTTGGATTCCTGTCATGTGACCTCCCTGACACCTCAGTGAGAAAAATGTGGTTCACGTGAGTTTGATAACGTGAGCTGAGGCAGTCTTATATACAGCCAGTCACTCAGCATCTCTCTTAAAACAAGCACTTTGATTTAAAGAAATGACATTGGTCAGTCCATACTGCATGCAAGTTTACTCATGTTTGTCAAAGGACTTAGCATAGCCACTCTGCACATTGGTAGAACAGTGAATTAAAAAAAATAATTAAGCTAATATTTTTTTTAATAAATGAAACCCATAGACTGCCCCGACCTTAAAGAAAGTCACTATAGCACATGTTTCTGTCCAAGCATATGAAGGGTAGGAGGTACCACTCAAATGCATTTTCAGTTTTCTGTGTCAATGAAGTTCTTTATACATTGGGACAATATTGTATGATCAACACACATCCATGCACTACAGCCAACTTACCTCTGTGTCTGAACTGTTTTTAAGAGAAAAGGGGTCTTCCGCTGGTGCGGTTCTGCTTCTGTATAAATATAAAAGAGCTGTGGAGATGATCTTAAAAGAGAGAGAACAGGTCCGTCTGTGGGGATACAAGCTTACTTGGGTGAAGGAAGTTTTCCTGGTCCACTCTGAAGAACAAAGGAAACCTGGGGGGGCAGGGGGGTTTAGAGGAACAGATCCAGTTTTTCTATTCATCTTTCCATCTGTCCATGCATGATGTCCAGTTAGAATAAATAGCTACCTGACGTCTTCCTTCAGTCACTGGAACAGGAGAACTGAAAAAAGAAGAAAGATGCAACAGCCATGGATGCTGAACAAACATGTTAAAAAAATGTAATCATTTAAAGTCCCAGGGAATATCTGAAAGTATTAAAAAAAACTTAGTGTTGTATTAAACATTCAGTATATATTTACATAAAAACAAAAACAAGACAAACCTGGCGAAAAAGAAAAAAAAAATAATTCAAAATTACCCATCATTCCTATCTGAGAAAGAACAGGACAAGTCCAAGTGAGCATGAACATGCTTGCTTGACACCTTTCTCTACAGTATACTGATCCATGTGTAAACATTCCAATTAAAATGTGCACTTAGAAAACATACTGCACATTTGAGTAAGACTTTTTCCTCGCTAGATAACTTCAGCTTGGACTAGGAGGGTGAGAAATAACAAGGTAGAGTGTATTGGAAGCTTTATGGAAGATAAGGATCAGCCATTTTACAGGAAATGAGGAAAATCTGGATGTAAATTTGTCATTTACTATACTTTTGAACACTGAGCCCCAAAACACACAGATTTAGGTTCCCTGGGTCTTCAAACGACAAGAGAAACTTGACACACACACACACCAACAACAACAACTTTATAATACAGAGAATCAACCCCACTCACCGACATTTACAAACCTCTTAATGCCATTATAAACAAACAGAAATAAAGCCTTCTAGAAAAGTAGATAATCTAAATCAGTACCTGGTAGATATCTGCATATTATCAGCTGGAGTAGAAAAAACTCCTATATTAGAACACACATTTTCATGTCCAATCGTTAAAAAAAGCAACTTGGATATGAAACAATGCTCACAAATCATGTCTGAGATTCCACACACCTGAGTCTTCCCCAAATGATGGCACATGCTACAAATAAAATTTGAAACATTACGTTAACTTTCAATGTGCTAATAGGTTTTATAACATAAACATCCGCTTATTCTGTATGTGCTGTTTTAGCAGCTTTTGCTGTTACTTTTGTGTGGAGTGGTGTGAACCACCACCAGCACTGATACCAGGATGTTAACAGTATACTTTAGTGTGCAGAACAAGATTAAATGTTTAATAAACAAACCATAAAACTGATTTTGGCCACTTCTATCCTTTGGTTCAAATTAGCAGTGTATTAAATGTATTATGAGCAAGTACTATTCAGAACTGAATACTGCTAACACATTAGCCACATTTTAGTAGGCTAGCAAACCTTTGCGGTTTCAAGGGTCTTCTCCACTCCTACATAGACCCTCTCTACGGCAGTCTGGATGTCATGCTGGGAGTCAAATGCAATCTGGACCATTTTGCCACTGATGGCCCCATGAACGACAGGAAGCGACATGTGAATTTGCAAGATCTTCTGATCATCGCTTTCTAATTAGTTGGGAGAGAGTAAAAGTTTCTTTTTTACTCAAGAGTTGTGTCCTAAATAAAGACTCATCATGCACAATTAAACGGTGCATCAACGGTGATCAAATATGCATATGCAAATATATACACTTTTAAATGCAAATTACCTTAGAATTTGCACCATTTAAGACTTTTTTGTTAAGGGAAAAAGGACTGAACAGTTTTTTTTTTTACTCCCATTTGGTTCTTTGACTTGGCAAAATGCTCTCTGGGCTTTGAGATCTGCACATTTTCGATTGGATTGAACCTTACCTTGAAGACTGTAATTACTGAGGGTTTCTTTAGGTAGATGAATAAGCTCCCACAGAGTTCCCTATAGATGGATGAGAATTAACAGATGCTAAAAGAACCATTTAAATCATCATGACAAGTACATTTCCATATAAAATCATCTAGTTTTGATGAATGTGCAGACAGTGAGATCCTCCCACAGCTGAAGGTTTACACAGTAAAGTTTACACAGTAAAGCTGCTGGTACTGTGTAAGAGTTCTAGAGCGTAAACCATCAGGACCTCAAGACTGGATACTCAAAACCACACGAGCAAACTTGCATTACATGTTGAAAACAAACTGGAAAAATGTTAGTGTAGGGGTGGTGAAGATGACCTAGTTCAAGCAAGGAAATATATATATTTTTTCTACTGAGAGTACTGATGTAATAGGTGGACAATATTTGTTTGGATCAGAACGCACTTCTGGGTCATTCACATAGAAGCTGATGCAGGAGGTTCCGACGTTGAAGTCGACCCAAAACTGCTGAAGGAGATCATCCTCAGGTTTGAACAACTAAACAATGCAAAATGCAAATATTGAGGATGATGCCAGAGCCACTTGACATTACATCACATGACATTACATCACATGACATTACATCACATGACATGCCGCACACTCGTTCTCATGCCACTTTGTGTAAACCAAAAAGCACCATGAACTAAATTCAGCCTTTTACCTCATTGAAGTTCACAAATGCCCTAATGCATGGAAATGAAAATACACTGTGTGAGAGGGAGAGAAAAAGATCATGACATTCAAGTATAAATCAAAACCAAATACTGCCAATGGGTTACATTGTAATAGCAATGTACATATACCTTCTTGAGGTCCCAAAATAACCGTTTAGCTTGTTCAGAAATATCCTACAGTCCTTTGAATTAAGGTGTTACACATGGAAAACACAAAACAAATATCTAATTAATTACCATTTTAGATTTTTCATACAAAATCTTAGATTAAATTGGCCTTTATGGCTGTATGAACATACCGTTTCAAACTCCTTCACCCTTATTGCTGTGAAAGCTGCTGCAAAACTTGTGTTATTAAACCACTGGCATGCTAATTCCTCCCTCAGTTTCTTTGGTGTCAGTCGACAGAGTGCCTCTGTAATGGCTACCTGCATTTCATAATCTGAGCCAGACGAAAAATATTTAAAACAAAAATTTAGCATGTGATAGTATTTGAATTTTTGTTGTGCTGGAGACTTGCGTATTAGAATAATGAAGCAGTAGATTGACTTACCACCAACATTAATTATCACCTTTGCAAACTCCTCTCTGAAAGAAACATTAAAGAAAGTGTTGTATGCAAAAAGATTAAAATAACTGTGCAAAAGGTTTACTGTATAATTCGGATAAGGGATCCGAAAACTGTAGTTCTAATAATTCCACTAGGAGGCAGCATGCTCCACCCATTTCTGAAACCATTCAGTATAGACAATTTCAGTATCTACATGTTTACTTTAAACAATCATCCTTTTTCCTGTAAACAGTCATCACACTGGGTCTGCAAAACGGCATAAACTCATCAGCTATCCAGCATAATCAAATATGATTCCCTCTACACACTGCACTGCCTTGCTCATTACAATCACTATTCACAGCCTATGTGATATATGATATGATGGTACTGATTTTAACTGAAGCTTTACTAAATATATACATTTGTAAATGGACTGCTTTTTCTTTAACGTTGATGTTTTGTGTGTTGAGTGGGGAAGAGGTAGACGCCTTTAATAACTTACAGCAGAAAGCTGTAATCATCAGGCTGGCAAAGTTTTTTCCGAGTCTCTTTAGAAGCATTGTCCAACATGGAGTTGATGGTTTTAATGGCCTGTTTGGGGAAGAGGTGGAAATCAATGGTTAAATTAAAATGAACATTTTATGGGACACTAAACTACTAAATAACGTATTCCAGCAGCTCATTTGTCTCACTGTGGACCCAACCTCCAAGCGCAGACTAAAAGTCACTTCTGGGTCTATCACAACTGCACCAAATCTCAGGAGAAGAATTTCCAAAATCCTGTTGCTACCTGAAAACATAGATAAATGCAACATATTAACAAAGTGGAAACTTCAGCAAATCGCAATAATGCAAAGCAGCAAAAACTAAAATTGCGTGGGCACCTTCAACATTGCACTGGCAAAGACTCTGAAAGAGAAATGAAATGTGATAAATAATCTTGATTTCCGACGTGAATTGACAGCACGCACTTATGAAGTGGTGTATGACAATATTGGAAGCAGGTTAGGCTGTATGTGGAGGTACATCACCATGGACACTTCATAAAACACTTCCATGAGCACCACCGGTGACTTGGTTGGTTTGGGTTGTTTCTTGAGGTAGTCAGAGACCCTCTCAAACCAGTTCAGCATGTGCAGTTAAAAAAAAAAAAAAAAGTCAAAGATGATGGGTTACTCAAGCAATGTATTCTTGGGTAATTGATTAGCTGTAGTGTGCATATTTAATTGCTATTTGTATCTATATTACAAATGCATAAATATTATTCCTCAGACACACAATATTACCATCTATAACTACAGGGCAGCCCAAGACCTCAGTCGTCTAGGACTTCCAGGCAGTCTACTGTCCCACCTCCCTACACACCTGCGCCTGCCTTCCATTCACTAAGGATAGGGGTTGTTTTGGAGATTGGAGCTAATGAGCAGGCTGGGGCCTCCATGGAGACCTGTTCTCTGTATATAACCCTATAATCTCTATTAATTTAAATTAAATAAGACGGGATACTTATCTTTATTACAATGCCATGATGGACAAGTCTGTTGATGCAGTCTGTGTCTTTGGAGATTAAGTGTTCAATTGCTTGTAATATCAGTGTAACATTTTTGAACTCATTTTTATGCAATTCCTGTAAGGGAAACATATTTAAAAACAAACATACCTCTCAATATAAATCTAGCTCTGTAGGAGTTTACATTAATTTGAAAGCAAATCTCTATGGCACACTAAAGTCTTTAACGCTGTTTCCCCAAACCCATTTCGTTCTTGTAAGACGGCTTGTAAAAGTACAAAGTTCTTTAAGGAAAACAGACTGAACTGAAATTCACCGCGCAGAAAAGTCACACGGAGCCTCAGTGAACTAGGCGAGAAATCTTTAGACTGCAGATGTACGTAAAAACTGGCAGTAGTGTAGTGTATTTACTTAAGACCATCAAATGTTACTTTAAAACTCATTTAGACCGTTATTTCTCTTAGAGTTGGAAATAATTTGTTTACAGCTTGTTTCTCCGTTTTACACAGTGAAGCTGATCAAAATTATTTAATCTTACAGAAGGGTTAGTCACACAAACACCTCATAAGCGAAGCCTTTACATTCAACTGTACAGTATGAGCCGATCACCATGAGATCTCATCCTCTTTTGTTGCAAACGCGTAAGCGAACAAAAGAACAGAAACTACACATCAGTGGTGCTAGAGAAACGAGATGCTTAAGGACCAAACATTTTCATGAACTGGAAACAGACACAGGTCACTTAATCATTTACTTTCAGAATTCGCAGATTCCGTTTCAAGCCAAAGGCAAATCACGTCTGGCAAATCTTGAAATTACTGTTCCAATTAATTTAGCAAATTTTGAGTTACTGAATGTTATTTGAGTTTGTAACGTTGGTTAAAACAACATTTTCATTTTAAATAAAGCATATATTTCCTTTAAAGTTAAATGTTTTAACTTCCATCGTTTCATTTTTTCACAGAGTAAATCCAGTAGGAAAATAGATAAGTACAATGCGTTTTACCCCTTCGCAACAGCACAAGTATATTCAAAATACAGGACCATATTTTCAATATGAGATGCGTGTTAAAACATCGTTTTACGGTCCCATCTTTAAACTACATAACGATCAATGAAGCGGGTACCCTGTTTGCAACTTCATCCAGGCGTTCGACCAGAGACGTAGAAGATTTCTCCCCAGTAATAACCAAAGCAGCAAATATAGCATCATTACTACTGAATGCATCTTCCAGTCTGCCCGAAAGCTGTATAAACAAAAGGGTAAAATTAAAACTAAAAACATTAATGGACATTTGGGTATTACAGGGTATCTTGAAAGGTATTGGGTACCACGCTAGGTTTAGTGACGCACACGAACAGTATATGCACGAACAGCATATGCAAACATCACTCAAAGATGATTTATTCGTGTCTCTTATCTATACGTAGCTGTTCTATTTTTGAAAAAGCTAAATGCAATCGTATTTAGCAAAAATAAACTTACATTCATAATTTTGAAACCGACGACCTCTCAACAAGCAGATTAACACAGGTGCGCCCCATTAGAAAACGATTATTCCAGGCGCACGTGATTAAGGTTTAAGTCTACAACTCTACAACTCAAAAGGAGCATGAACGCATTTTCATAAACACACTTTTCACTCTCTCTCTCTTAGCATATCATTTATTTTTTTACTATACATGGTAACTTCTTCTCTGCCACATTCCAGGTTCCTTTACAGGTCTTCAGAAGAGTGAACTGCTGAGTTAAATTTTGCCTCAGGGAACATTCAAGAAGTGTAAACAGATAATTCAGCTCGTAGCGCACTCTGAATTAGTTATTCCAAACACCTGCACAAAACACT
Source organism: Tenebrosternarchus preto (assembly GCA_025802075.1). Lineage (NCBI taxonomy): Eukaryota > Metazoa > Chordata > Actinopteri > Gymnotiformes > Apteronotidae > Tenebrosternarchus > Tenebrosternarchus preto. Next base: position 4,574,475 of record JAOYMR010000027.1, on the reverse strand, counting down.
GGGGTCCGCTTTAAGGCTGAAACGGATGAATGTGGTTAAAGTAAAACTATTCCGATGTAAATTACGTCACGAGCGTGTTGATAAAATTAAACGTAACTACAGATGATTATGCTTAACTACAAACAACTAAGAAGTAGATAAGAAAAAAAGCTGCGCTTATAGTTACGTTTTATTTTATTTTATTTATTTATTTTTGTGCTTCCTATATATAGCGTGTTTGTATTTATAATACCCACCGTACGTTATACAGCATACATACATTACAGTTCGTTTAAGGATATGTTGATACATGAGCAACACGCAACAAACTAATCCCATAACACAGGAACGAAAACGCTGGGATGGCAAATCAAGTTGTTAAGAGCATCATTCAGTGAGCGCTGTTCTGCAGTATATAGGATACTGCATCCGAAATACAGATATTTTTCTGATAACATCTCAGATTTATTAAGTTATTATTCCCATGTTTAATCAATGGAATAATACGATTTCTTTTGAAAGTCTGAACAGAAATATCTATAATTTCCCCGTTAGTGGCGTATAGGCAAAAAATTCTCCATCTGTGCACGAATTAGTTTCTACTTTCTTGAAAAGTTCAGATAGCCAGCTAAGGTGATACAATGACACGTTTCATACTTGAATAGCGAAACAGTCGAATAAACAAAACTAAGAAAAAAGAACTGGATTTTTTAATCAACTGAAAGGTAAACGATTTTAAAATAGTATAACATAAATATGATGTGGCTTTAAGAAAGGAGACCATGTCGGCTCTAATTCAAATGGATCGTCAGTTTACTGTGCAAGGTCTGTTTTGTTTGACCAGTCCTCGTTGTTTTGTGTCAGCAATGCAGAAAGGCTTTTCGTTTACATATAACAACTAATAACCTACAATAGATTACATCACACAAGGGATCAGCTATTCAACTCGTGTCCGCTTTATTTATGAGCTTTATTTTCGGCTGAGTCTCAGTCAAATTTGCTCGCAAAATTTTGCTGACGCGTAGGCTACAGGGAGTTCTCAACCCTCAGCCCAGATTTTTGACCAAGATTGTATTTCCCTCCCTAAAAAACTGCACACATCAGAATAAATTACTGAATGTACTGTATATAAACAATACATGTATATGCTAGCGTCTCTTTTATTTTATACACAGGTCAAATATGAGTTTTTGTCAATTATGTTGTAATCTTACGTTTAACTGGCTTCATTAGATATTCTCACTTCCGTAGACTAATTGTGCGCAAACTTAGATGGTGTAGGAGGTCAGTTCCATGGATCATGTAAAAGGACAGTCTGTTTGTCTTCAGCAGAGCTGAGGTAATGCAGCGCACTGCCCCCTCCCTCTTCACATAGAGAATACGACACAGCTCGTACCTGCGATCATTATCCATTGCTTTCCTCTTGACGCGCACCTGTACGGAAGCGCCGCGACGTGGATTTATGCGATGTACTGAGAAAAAAACTGGCTGTATGTAATTTAACAATATCAGGTTTTGATGAATTTAGAATCCGTTTCTATTGTAAACACTTATCTTTGCTGAGCTTAAACTTTTGATGGTCGATATGGTTTGGAGTTGAAACTCTTCAGGGACTCAGTTCAGAAAGGCGCTTGTCGAGAGTCTTAGGGAGTTTCGTACAATGTCAAAATCGTCAGATCAGTTTGACAACTCAGACTGTGTATGCTCATTCGGAATGAAGCTGACATGGGATATAAACGATCCTAAACTTCCACAGGTAATTATTTATGTACTCACATTTACTCATTTACCAGCTTTCTCCTATATATATGCTCCTATTGTTTTATATTAGTTTCGGAAATCAACGCTACATTAAGATTACAGAAGTAAAACTTCATAGACGACATGGTATTTTTCTGATAATATTATTTGCATAGTGTATTCAAGTTGGATACTCTGCGATGTGGATTTTCCTCAGTACGTCTGCCAAAAGTTATAAAATATATCCTTTACACTGAATAAATTATTAGGTATTTTTAATAAATATCTTAGATATTATGAGTACGTTTGTTCGCCAACGTTCATTGCTCAGTAACGTTAGGTGGGTAGATATATTTACGGTTAACAGAATACATAATCTGTTTAAGGGTATTTGTAATGAATTATCTTTATAGGACACGAAACAATACGACGCGTTCCAGGAGTGGACGGACGGATATGTTCGATATATCTACAGTGCCGAGGACAAAAACGCGCAGCGCCATTTGAGCGGCTGGGCCATGAGGAACACAAACAACCACAACTGTCAAATTCTCAAGAAGTCTTGTCTAGGAGTTGTAGTTTGTTCCAGGAATTGCACTCTCGCGGATGGAAGCAAACTTCAACTACGGCCAGCCATTTGCGATAAAGCACGTCAAAAGCAGCAAAGTAAGTTTAACTCATTTTGATTAAGGGGAATAATAATCTGGTCTAGTGAAAAACAGTAGGCTGAAGAGCTGAACACAAACATAACATTATTTTTACTTATATCCTCTTAAAGAAAGCCAGTAAATGGCATATTGCCCTACTGAATAGATTCGCAGCGTTTTATACCAAAGTTATGTTTTGGGAAAAAAAAGAATTACATTATGTTGCAAATACAATTAAATTTACTTTATAAGAGGTTATATTCTTAAATGTTTTCGCCATTTTACTTTGGATGCCGTACAAAGCAATGTTTGAGTTGTCAACGCGGTTCACTTTGGGTCATTTGATGTCCCTGTAGAGAACATGACCTTCTCCGACGGCCTTTCTTGAACATGAACTTGGGCGTCAACTAACGCAGCTGGCCCTTGTCTAAACTGTTCTTTGATTCATTAAACCGCCGAGTTATTATTATAATGCCGTTCACGTTGAATGGAGGTCAAAGAACGCAAAATTCTTCACAATATGAATGTATTTCCCTAGACTAATAAATATATATCTTTAATAAGCGTTTCTAATTTAGTACTGAAAGCAATATCTTTTTTTTTCAATTTTGGCACTAAATGAGTCATTAGTTGGTGGATAATATATTTAATCTTTACGATATCTGTTGGAATTGTATGATGACAATTTTCAACGAATCTACTGATTTTTCTGTTGCTTTCTGTCCTTCCTAGAAAAACTTTGCCCTAACTGCAACTCAGCTCTTGAGCTGGTCCCGTGTCGAGGGCACAGCGGGTATCCAGTCACCAATTTCTGGAGAGTGGACGGCAAGGCCATATTTTTCCAGGTGTGTGTTTATCTTTCGCTGATGGTACAGTTAAACTGCTATGCTGTGTTTTTACAAATAGCCGCGCGTAAATGAACAGCTTCATTGCACACCCAAATATTTTGCCCCATAATATTTGTATATTGTGTATGTAATTTGCCTTCTCGAAGTATCCTAGGCATATGTACAGCAGACTGTCATTTATGCATGAAACCTCAATAGTATAGTTTTTATAAAAATAATGAAAAGTAAAAAAAAAAAAATCTAAAATGCAGTATCAAATCGGTGAATAATAAACTATTATGTCAGAAACATTTAAAATAACAATTTCGATTCTTTATTATACCTTATCTTTGTATAAAATTAATAAACATAATGTTTTGTCACTTTTTTGCGATTTGGTGTCAAACTTGTGCTTCTAAAAGTGACAAAATAGATTACAACACTCTCAATTTAGCATATTAGTGGCGTAGTTGAGTATTACTTTTAAAATGCAGCTTTATTCATTTGTTGTGTTTAGGCTAAAGGAGTCCATGACCATCCCAGGCCAGAGAGCAAGTCAGAGACAGAGGCAAGGAGGAGCGCGGTGAAGAGAAGAATGTCTTCACCTCATTTTCCTCAGAAAAGAAGACTCATAGAGCCAGAGGTAAAAAAAAAACGTTCAAGCTAGCACGGTTAACTTGTTAAGATAGCTCACTCAAGCTAGCACGATTAACTTGTTAAGATAGCTCACTCAAGATAGCACGGTTAACTTGTTAAGATAGCTCACTCAAGATAGCACGGTTAACTTGTTGAATATTTTGTCTGTTCGTTGTTATTGAAAATATGGTCATTCACAGACCTGAAATTACTTCTCAAAATACAACTTATTTTTTTCCTTAAATGGTAAATAATTAACAGATATTCACGGTTACTGAAAATGGTAAAATGCATTTATTAAAGACTAAGATAACAGTTGCTAAGGATAACTCTAAATATATAATCGCAGCAAAACACAAACCTCTTTTTATCTGTAAATATTGCAGTTTTCCAGTAAATAAGCTACTCTTCGCTAATCGATTCTCTAAACTGATCTTAGGGTTCTAAAGTGTCTACTATCCACGTGCTTCAGTGTCCAAAGCGAAAGTTTGGGCCATAATTTAAAATCAGATTTACACGAATTAGGAAAAGTCAGACCAGACTGAATGAAACTCAAACTTCGTGTCTATTTCTGCACTGTCACGTCAACCAGGCAGCCACCATCAACATATTCATTTCCCAAATATTTATAGTGAACACACGTTTTAGATGCTGACTGTGCTATGCCCGACTTATTTTCCTTGCGTGCGGGGAAAAATCGAATAGGGTCAGCAACATTTTAAACGTTTTTATACAGAGAAAAAAATCTCCACGAACTTGAAGAAATGTATTATTAACAGAATTAGACTTTATATTTCCCAAACATTTCTATGTCGACTATTTTTATATAGACTGTATTTATATACATATATGATAGAATAAATATAATAAAGTAATCTTTGTTTAATATCTGTTTGTCTTATATGCATTTTCCATTTTTAATGAATAATATAGACCAACAGTTCTAAAAAACAAAACAAACAAACAAAAAAAACCCTGCTATTGCTATTATTAACAACAACAGTAACAATAATAAATCTTGAGTTTATTTCATTTAAAATTTAGGCTAAAAATCCTTTTGCCTGTTTTTTTTTTTCTTTTCATCAGTCTGTCTCTAATTAATGTCAGTATATGTAAGAAGAGCCTTTGTGACATAGTTCTTGTTCTTCCCAGCCTGGACGTTACCACGACATACCTTTCCCTAACATCCACCAGCTTACCATGGAGGCCCCAGACCGTTTCAGTATCATTGCTGAGTCCAACTTCCCCATCCAGACGCAGCACTACCCTACCTTCCAGAACCCTGAGCCCTACAAGTTCCCATACGACACCCATGGCACCACCACTATGGCTGACGCATCCAGCACCTTGCAAAAGCCTGCCAACCACCGTCTGTACATGCCCCGTCCGCCGTGTGGATACGACTTTGCAGTGCCAGGCTACCTGGGCTCTGGGCCCTACCCCCCAGCACTGTACAAAGACCCTGTCAGCCCACAAAGCGAGGCCGAGCTTAATAAGGGAAGCCCCAGCCTGAGCGGGACTCCGCACTCTGCCAGTGTGCTTCCAAACCATGAGCGCACCTATCCAGATGCCACTGCCAAGCACCACAGCTGGAAGCAGATTCTGGGCAAAGGGCCGTACGGAGAGCGGGGGGAATACCCACAGCTTCCTGCCAATACCAACCACTACTACAACAGTGAATACCCATGCAGGTACACAGGACCAGGGCCTGCAACACCCACGGCTCTCCAGACCATTATTACCACCACAACTAAGGTGTCCTACCAACCCTGCCCCAAGCCTTCTGTGGTGAAATATGGGGAGAACATCTACGACGTAAAGGGACTGTCTAACTGTAACTCTGTACTGGAGGAGACCTCCCCAGCCTCCTACTCAGAGCTCAAGATTCCAGAGGACTCGGGGGTGATCAAAACAGCCCTCTCCTACCAGGACACGCTCCCCGCTAAAATTGAAAGGGCGGAGAATTTCGAGGGGTACCGCTACAGCAGCTACAGCTCCAACAGTTACCCCGAGAGGGTGGCGCATCCGTACAGGTATGAGGGTGGAGAGTACTGACACGATGCCCCACACCAGTGAGTCAGGACATCAGAAGGTGAGACAGACACATGGTAGATACATCTTGTGCTGCTGGTACCTCAATGATTAAATAAAACCACCACTCACTGGGGAAAAAGGTTTTTTTTTGTTTGTTTGTTTGTTTGTTTTTTTTTACTTTCCATCAGTCTGTAAATATGTGTAGCTATTTATAAGCAGTATTTGAGCATTAGACCTGTTAAAATGTTTTAGTTGAAAAAAACTGTTTGTGTAGATACCTGATCCATAGATAGTTAAATTCCACAAAACATTTCAGAATATTTTTAAATGAGCAAGTTGTGTGTTAAAGAAAGATGATACTTGTCTATAAAAAAAGAAATTACATTTTATGTCTGCAAATTAAGAGTGGCAAAATGTATCTTGGAATCACAATCTGTTTTTGATGTAAAAAAATCTTATAACTAAACTGATTGCAAATGAAGTGTGGCACTAAGTCATTCAGATTGGATCTATAGTACTCCCTCTTTCACCTATTATTAAAGATTAAAAATACTTTTAATAACGGTTGTCTGAATATACATGACATAAACATTTATATATTACCTATATATTACCAAACTACACCAAACTAAATGAAGGAGATGTTTAAAAAACTCTTAAAGTTTTGAAGCCGTGGAATATAAAACAGCTAATTTCAGGGCTCTGTTTGTTTATTTAGCATGTGTCAGTGGGAAGTAAAAAAAAAAAAAAAAGTCCACCTCCAAGCATATAATGAAGGGCTTTGTGACTGAGCGCTTTTAAGACGCTAGAGAAAGAGAGGAACACGCTTTACTGGCATGGACAATCAGCTAGAGGATGTTCCTCTGTCAGGAGGCATTAAGGATAATCATAGACAATTAACTGGCGGTTTGTCAATGGGCTGATTTTAATCTCCATCTTCAGAGGAACTACACAGCCCAGACCTCCTCTGCTCTGGGGAGGGGGCGGGGGTTATATGTGTGTACAAATAGGGAATAGCAATATAACGAAAGGCAAAAGGATAAAGGGGTCGGAGAAGGAATGAAAGGATAACAAATGTGTGTGAAGAGGGAGAGAGAGAGAGAGACAGATAGAGAGAGAGAGGGGCCGGTAATACCTGTTGCTGACAGTATCTCTTCGCACAACCTTTGCACTGACGACTAAAGACAAGACGCCGCGGCATCATGGAGCCATGCACACACACACACACACGTGTAACTACTAGCTCCTCCATGTTCTCAAGACAAACACACTTTACAGGGAGAGTCCTTTAGATGTACTGACTAGATAAACAAATGAAGTTTTGCAACATTCAGAAATGTGTGTGTGAGCAAAAATCTCCTTGAAATCTGTCATTTTGGTCATTCGAACGATGCTTGGCATCCGCTACATGTCAAGTCAGTGTAGAATTGATTTAAAACTACAGAACACACTACATAGGTGCCTTTACCAGATATAAACATTTCAAAAGCAGACAGACAGAGTTGATTTAAAACATGGCACAAAAGCAAATAAGAACTAACGTCCAGAATGTCACAGCATTAAAGTGAGGAAATACGACCCCCTGACCTTTGCTTTTCCACTATTCCATGTCTAACCTTAATGTGGGACTTTGTTTCTTACTATGAAACACTAAAATGTGTGCTTGCATGCGTGTGTGTGTGTGTGTACGATTAATGCTGGTTCATATCTCGGACACCCCTATATTCCCCCTCTTACCCTCATGATGAGCATTCGTATTTCAAAGACCTTTGTTTACAAACAGCAGGGGAAAGATAGTTGTGGCTCAAAGGCAGGTGCCTGATAATGTCTGCAGCCATGGAGAACTTCAAAGCCTCTGTCTTGAGTGCCACCTCATCCCTGGGTGCTCAAACATGCTGGGTGTGGACACTCAGCTGGTCTGCTTTGTTTCTAAGATAGGTTTGCAAGGTGTGTCTTCAAGTCCTGAGGAAATATTTTAAATAAGGTTTAAAAACCTCCCAGTATTCAAAGTGTGGGACAGATCCAACAAGAATCTTTTTTTTTTTAATAATAAAGGATATATCTTACAGAATGAGCAAGCTTTGTGTTAGGACGACATGCAGAGAAAGATTTTGTCACGTACGGTAATGATAGTGACTCTGACAATGATATGCTAAATTAAAAGCATTGTGGAGAGACACACTTTCTACCTGAAATGATGTTAATGCTTCCAACATCCAAGTTTTTTTTTTTAAATAAATAACTTGTTTTATTCAGTGTTCTATTTATTATGTTTTTACACAGAACACATCATTTTTACTTAGTCAAACTAAATCCCAAACTTCTCATCACACTACTGGAATGAATTAAACTCTAAGCTTCTACTAATTCCTTATACTTGTCCTCGTTTCTTTTCATCTTCCAATTTTAGCAAACACATGGTCATGGTTATACTGATTAGCATTTAGTCATACAGATTATGGATTTTTTGATGCATCAATCTCAGAGAGTATTGTGGGTGACAAATATCCTTGGTTAATCTCTAAAGCCACAGATTCTCCCCAGGTATATCCTTTGTTAATCTCTATAGCCACAGATTCTCCCCAGGTATATCCTGTGATAATCTCTATAGCCACAGATTCTCCCCAGGTATATCCTGGGTTAATCTCTAAAGTCACAGATTCCCCCCTGGTATATCCTGGGTTAATCTCTAAAGTCACAGATTCCCCCCCTGGTATATCTGGTATATTGTGTCTTCCCTCCATTGCTGTTTAGTCTTTACATTAATGATTGTAGGAACTCTTCCTAATCCATATTAAAACCTGTAGAAAATACAGTAATCTTCACTCTTGTCTGGTGCAGCCAGTGACCTGCTCTAACTGGATTTCTTGAGTGGTATGACACAGCTGATTTAGAATAGAATATTCTTAAGACGAAGAAAACAACCAAGATTTGAGATGAAACATGAGAGTTAAAACAATCATAGTAAAGGGCAATTTGAACGTTGAAGCTACACCAAGGTTAGAAACAGATTGGTGGAAGCAAAGTCCTTTTAGGGATAGAAGTGATATTTTACATACCATTTATGCATTCATGGACAATGTATTTTATTGTTGTCAATCTTAAGCGTAAGATGTGTGTCTAGAATTGAATAAAAACCTGATCTGAAAATATGCATCACAAACAATTAAACATAAGATAAAGGCAAAATTAGATTTTTTGGCCATGGTTAGACTGACAGCTCTGTACAACAGCTATGTGCCCAGAAGAGGCTAATATAATATGATCTGTTCCTTACTGATTCTTTAGGTATACGGCCATCTATGCTCTCTCTCTCTCCCGTTCAGCCTGTCCCTCTCCCTCCCTCTCCCTCTCTCTCTCTCTCTCTCTGTTGTATTAAGCGAGAGTGGAGCACAGGTGGTGTGTACTCCATCAGTCAGACTGATGAGGCCCTTACAGTCGCCAGGGTTTCTTCATCACTGCCATTAACTGAGGTCTAGACCAGCCCGGTTCTCTGACTGAAGTAGGAGAAGAGTTTAGTACTCAGACGCTGTGATGCACCGAGAACAAGCACCATGTCTTTTTCTCTTATGTCTCTTTCTTTTTATTCTTCCTCAGGACCTCCCTCTTCCCTTTACAATGTAAAGTCCTTTCATACCCCCATTGCTCAAGCTGGACCCAATCCATCCTATAGAGTCTGATAAGCCTTTGATTGAGAAGTGCTCAGTAAAGAGATTTTGTTCAGTTCCTAAAGTAAAAACTTTTTACTTTAAAGTGATTTGGTGAAAATTAAGCTTTGAAAATGTATAAAGTATTATATAATTATTTTGAATGTAAAGGGTTTGGTTAATTAATTCATTAATTGTCCAGTGAAAAATTGATATACGCATAAAAAAATTTAGTAGGTCTAACATATTCAGTTTGCATCAAAATAAATCAACATGAAAATAAACCAACAGATTTATGATTCCTAATACATTTGTTTATGTGTATACTGCACTTAGAATGTCATCAAACCCTTTCAAATTTTGTACCTTTTGTAACACTCTAAAAACTATTATTAATATTATCATATTACTAATATTTTACACAATAACCCACTTTTGCTGGTAAAAATCTGATTCTAAAACATTTATTTAATTCAGAATTACAACACTGAAATATTATGTGTTAAGTAAACACATCCCATCAAAAATACTGTATCTGGGTAAATAAATAAAAAATCCCCACTTTTAATCCTCATGTGTTATCTTCTTCCTACTGTCATGCTCTGGTCACCATCTACACACACTCGTCCACCAATGCCAGCACCCAATTACATCCCAATCACCCACCTGAACAAGATGTTAGCGTTGTTGAAGATAATTCTTGGCTGCTGTCTTCTGTCTAAGAAGAATCTTCTTTGCTTTAATTTGCTTCCTTAAAACTAGCCTGACTCCTGAACTCATGCTTCACTCCTTTAAAAAGATGTCACATCCACCAGTTGGCGATTTTAATTAGTTTAGAAGTGCCAGTTTACTGCTTTGAAGTACATTTCAATTAAAAAAAAAAAAGTCTGGAAAGGTTATTTAAAAAAAAGGTACAGTTGTGGAGAAACAAAAGACAGAAAATAGAAAATAAGATTTATAATGGATTAAATGAAAGGCGTCATTAACAAGTAATACCATTCAGACCATGACTAGACCACCTCGACTCCCCAAACAAGAAGGAGACCAAGCAGCCAAGAAGCTAAGGAGAGTCCAGGAGACGACTTCACAAATCTGGCCTGGACATGAAAATGACAAAAATGGCAAATTAATAAACAAACAAAAAACATGTGAAGTTTTTCCTGGAGTAATGAATCTCGGCCAGAGCCAAAGGTTCTCTGGTCAGATTATAACATCAAGCATTTTTTGAGGGGGAATGTTACCATGCAAAGAACAGCATTTTTCCTGCAACGCATGGGGATGGTTGTGTTCAGGGGGGGGGGGGGGGGGGGTATTGTCAAATGGGATTAGGGCCCATGTCAGGACAGTAGGAAAGATGGATAGAGAAAAAGAGAAATTCCTAAAGAAAGCCTGCAGCCCTCAGCCAGAAAGCTGAAAATGGAAAAATGTTACACCTTTCAACATGACAGAACACAGTGGTGGAAGAACAAGAAGCTAAAAGTTCTTGATTAGTCTGATGAAATGAGTCCTGGTCAAATGAGTCCCAAATGAAATAGAAAGTTCCATATACAGTGTATAATGCAACTTCAGTGATCAATCATCGATCATCACACAATTTGATTGAGCTAGAATAATTTTTGACTGGGCAGTCTTGTACTCCTTTAGGTGTGCAAACAAAAGGCCCTCTCATCCAACATATTTTTTAATGATTAAAATGTTAATAAAACAAAAAGTCATTTACTTGTTTACCTTCTTTCAACATCTTTTACAGCAATAAAAGATTATTATTTTCATTTGTATAATTTGTATCAAAGTATCCTTGAATGGTTCATAGCTAAAAGGTTTATCTGCGCTTTTATGCAATTAAGAGCATCAGATTATTTTTTTCCATTAGAATGTGAAAATGTAGCTTTAGAGTGAACGCTTCCAGCCATTAAACAGCGTCTCGTGCGCCTAAAAGCGGAAATTCGACGGAGGGCAAAAGTTTTGCCTGCTGATGTAGTTGACAGCCTCGCTCACTAAAAACGTCCCCAATAAGACAGGTGCACAGACCCTTCTGGAAATTCTTTAGATGTACATTAACATCATTTTTCATCCCCATGACCGTGAGATCGAGCGACGGCGTGACATTTTTGTCAACCTTGTTACACGTTCTGGTTCTGACCTACTCAGGCTCCAGTAAAGAAAACGATCTCACCTGATAGAAATTGTTTTTGTCTTGAACCGTACTAGGAATGTCAGCAATGCAGCTGCGAAGAAGTCGCATAACTGTTTGGAGTGACTGGTCTGCGACAGGTTATTCTTTATTCCAGAATGGTCGATATCTACCAACTGAAAGACGGCGGAATGCACACGAAATGATCTATGTACTGTGAACATAAAGCAAGTTAATCTGATTAAAGACTGCACTAAACGTGGGGCCCGTGTGTGTAAAGACACCGCGATATCAAAGAAGAATCACTGACTAGTTTGTCTTTCTCTGTACACTTTATCGTCTTTATTAACGTTGATAGCGCTGTGATTCAGGATGAGTAGCTTCAGGGTTAACCATAAGGCAAACAGCAGGCCTACTAAACACCGAGGTTTTCACTTTTGGAGCAGTTATTTTAATATAGCCAGAATAAGGTAACTGTTTATAGCGATTAAATATCTCAGCCATTTTTTTTTTCAATTAAAAAAAACAAGGAACAACCAAGCAACCAAATAAAAGAAATATAGACTACTTTTATCAAGTGCATTTTGTAGACTAAAATTTTGAAGGCTAAAATTATGTAACCAATGAAGCCTTTTCTCTCCGTGCTTATTTAAAATGTAAACCAAGATTTGAATGAGACAGTAGATTTCAGAGAATCTCATGAAGGTTTATATTATATAATTGTTTCAAATACACACACACACACACACACAATTTCCTTAACCACAAAAGAATCATTAAGTACTGAAAAATCAGAAAGGAAGACAGCAATGTTTGATTTAGGATAAAGCGATTTACATGCTCGGCTACAGCTATCAGTGCTAGCACTGTCAAAACACACACATTCATACTCATTTCCACAAAACCTTACACACACAGACAACCAAGCATGATTTACAAAAGCATTTAACTATCACACTCTCAAAGATACACACACACACACACACACACACACACACACACACACACAGACACACTTCCTAAACATACCTTCACACACATTCTACTCTCTTCTTGTACATGAAGAGGATTAGCACCTGCACACCAAGAACCATCCATGTTCCAGCTCAGTTCATCTGAATGGCAGGCACATGTAAGGCTGGCCTCCCTGCTGCAGGAGGGCCTCGCCTGACAGCTCTGCACCAGGAGGTCACAGCTTGTGCTTGTGGCACAAAGGAACAAGAGGCTCAATCTTCATCTCACAGCTAGCAGCAAATGATAGCTTAATGGATCTCAGGTGAGCTTCGGAAAAAGAAAAAAGAAAAAAAAACCCACTGGTGATAAGATCAGATTTGGTCAAGAACATGATCTGAACACTTTCTAATAAATTATTTTAAAATCACATGGGACTCCACAACGCCTCCACATCAGAGCTTATTTTGAAGGCATAACCTACACTGGTAAAGCTTTGAGCCAATTCATATAATCAGTTACAATATTTTAATATGCATTCAGAACAGAGAGCATTCAAGAATGTACTGAAATGCATTGGAAAAAGGCCTAAAGCAATACAAGACAAGGGAGGTGGATTGCACATACAGTAACTCTTTATTGCACACAGTAACCAGACAATAAGTGTCTAGAAAGTAAATAACAAACCAATAAGACCATCTGCTAAACCAGTTTATTTTTTATAGGAACAACAGTTTTTTAATTATGACCACACACCCACTAAAATGCACAATGGATATGTTTAGTATAGTTTATGATACTTTATTTGTAAGTGCACTAATATTTCATGTTATATGTTAATAATATGGGACATCCAGATTAAAGACCCAGGAAATCAGTTTACTATTGGTCTTCTGTGTACACAAAATTTGGTTACACAAAACTATGAATAATTGGTTACTTTACAATGCTTGCATACACTTTAGCAGAAAGTGTTCTGAACAGGAGTATGACTTGTATAATCTCAGCACTTGCATAAGAAATTTAGCAAGTTAAAGCTAATCCAGCAAAAATAATTCTCAAAATCACGGTGGGTTTGTACATGTAGGTTTGCATAAGCATGGCCTACTGCAATCATTCTCAAATTCATGATAGGTTTCTACATGTAGGACTGAACAGTGTGGATTCTTTATCATGTAGTCTGGCATGAAAGGATCAGTAGTCTTGCATGAGGATGTCAATCTCGCTGTTTTATTAGATTATGACCAAGCCAGGATAGTTCTCAGATATGGATTGTCCAATATAAACATTTGCATTTCGCATGCAACCAGCTTTCATTTTTTATATGTTCTCATGACATATAGAATAATTGAGGCTCATATACTTGAGGCTCAGTGTTGTTACATAGAGGACCACCTAATCTTCACAATGCATCAGATCCTGTATTTTTAGAAATAAGAAGCAGTGTTATTCATTAAGTATGTGGATGTTCTAGGTATGTAGAGGTCTTAAACATGTGACTCAATATATGAATTTCCCGGAGGCTTGCATTGAATTAGTTGAAGTAAATTATGAAGGAACCAATGTCAGACCTGACGCACGCTTGGTTGGTAAACTTTCAGCGGTTTAAGGGTTGGGGGTATCTCGAGTTCTTAGCCTGGGTATTAACAACCTAATTTGGAAAACACCCAGCGCTACAGTTCAGTGTATGAACCAACATTGGAATAGTATTACAGAGTGAATTGAATTTAATTACAGTGGATTTGAATAGCAAAATCAGCACAGTTACTTTGGGATTTTAAATACAATAACTGAAAAACATTGGTATAAGTCTCCTAAGCATTATGACAAGGGTTGGAAATTCTGCACTACAATGTAAATGTGTGTGAGAACACACATATGTCCTTCAGGACTGGCACGTACCTGAAAGTCCTTTATCGTGCCATCAAGTATGTCCTGTGTGCTCCATTGCACCTGAGCAGAGCAAGTATCTGGCCTTTTGGTTGTTGATGGTTATCTGTTTCAGTATGATCCATAATTACCAGAAACATGATGCATAAATGTATTCCATGGATACGCATTCGATAGTGTACATTTCAGGCCAGTGATCACCTCAAACTGACACATAATGAACAAGTTAAGACAGCTTAAGATGACTTACACATCTTTTCAATGAGTAGATTTTGCACAATCCCACATAATGGGCTTTCACTGAACCATAACCACTTCCTCTACCTCGAATAGAAGCACCAGCAAAAAAAAAAAAAAGCATAACTACTCATACACACTCACAAACACTTGCACGATGAGTTGAAATACAAAAATGTCTTGGTCCAGGTGCTCAACACACAGGTTCTATAATTTTCCAGCTAAGACTCTTAAGAAAATAAACAACAGCACTAAAGACAAATAAGGTTATAACTGAATAGAAAGACCAGTGCTCAAAATCACTCAGACGTTGCTTAAATTTTAGGTGCCATTTCTTTCATACATTACTGCAAATACTAAATATAAAAATACTAAAAATAGTAAAATTTTGAATAGGCAAAAAAAATTGCAGCTGTTAATGATCACATGACTTAAATGTCTTCTTAAAGCTCTATATTCTCCCTTTTATATTTACTATTTCTGAACTATGATTTAACAAAAGGATTATCTAAAAAAGGTGGGACTTAATACATGACATATTTTCCTGAGTGCAAATTTAGCAGCAAACCTCTCAAGCCTGGATGCATGTGAAGATGCTGTTTCAGGGTGTGACTTCCTGTCTGTGCTCAGAACAATGGCGCCGCTCAGAAAATGTCATTTTTCCTGCATGTCTTGACACACGGTGACATTTTTCATCATTGCCTGAGATCTTGGTGGCGTCTTCATGCTATCCTTTCATTCTTCTCAAGGTTGTACAAAAGCATTTCTTACTCAGGAACATAAGGGGCCAAGGATGTTTAACATCTGTAACCAGCTCTGTGATTATAATGTCCATCCAATAACTACCTGAAAAACCACAAGTGCCCTCTAAGCAATGTGATTACTGACATGAACCGTCTAATTATCCTGTGTCCTTACCCCTTGAAATGCCCTGCTAAAGTGTTTAGAGTTGTGTTCTGTGTTTTCTACACCGATGTGTTTGTAGTAGCCACAGTGCTCATATCAGCTCTCATATCAAGTGTGACTAAGCTGTACAGGTTTGTCAGGCCTGGCCTCGGTTAAAAACAAACATCAAGGAAATAAAAGCATGCAAATACAATTAAACTTACCTGTGCAAACAGGGGTATTTAACAGGCATGTGAATGCTAAATGGTATAACTGTGATTGTTCGCCTCAGTCTGCATTCTTCATCTTATCTGTTTAATTAGATGTTCGGTGAGGTTAAGCTTATGTTATCTCTGTACCCATGACAGTCATAAGATACAAAACATCACACACTACAAATGTGATATAACCACCATTCAATCACTGTGATGATCACCTTGACAACAGCTGTCATCAAGGATGTCTACAGGTCAATAAAATGCGAATATAGCATATCAAACAATGACACACTAACATGAATATTTATTGATTGTCATAAGTATTGAGCACTATGTTGGAGTAATTAATTAGAGAAAGTGTTCTATTACAAAGTACTATCTGCTTCTCAAACTGTAATGGAATGACTTTTAAAGGTGCTGGAAAAAAATTACACAATTCATTACTTTACCTCTACTTTACTCTGTAATACCCAGAATACATGTATTTAAAAATAACTGTAATATATTAATTACATGGAAAATTAATTAGATTACAGTAACATGTTATTTTGTACTCTTACCCCTAAAAGCTACTGAGTGCTCACAGCAGTGTTTTTTCCTACCATATGCGATTATTAAACCATATATGATTAAATGCATCTTGGGACCCGTGGTTCTTAACTGTATTCTCCTGAAATATTCTCCTGAAAAGTACATATTTATATAAGACTCACTTTCTCCTTGTGTCTCCTTGCATCTGCTAAATCACTGTAACTGGATTAGCTGTTCCTACAACAACTTTTCTACTTGCTTAGTGAGTTGATGCTTCGTACATGACCTTCATGGGAGATGAACCTTACCAGGACATTACCTGAGTAAGATGAGAAGGTTTCCAGGTGTGTTGTGTGTGTGTTTCTAGTATGTGTGTGTCTGTGTGTGTATGTCGTGTCTGCTACCAGTCACTTGTTCCTTTAAAGTCTTCAACCATCTTGAAGAGTCCCCCTCACACACACACACACACACACACAGAACCACCCTCCAATAGCTCGTTCTCTTCCCTTCTTCATGTCATTCTCACAGCAGCTTCCTGGTTCAGGGAGAGAGCAAAGCACATTAGCAGTGTTTTGTCTGTGTGCTAATATGAAGTGCTAATGGATCTATGCTAAGCATCGACCCGTACGCTTGTCTCTTTTGCTTGATCCTTGGTGCGGGATTCATGTTTGAAGTGTGGCAATGCCCTCCCTCCCTACATTTAATATATGAGTACTTTATTTTGGTTGTGTCCTTCTCACACCATGCAAGAGCAGAGTAATAAAAGAACAACAGGTGAGTTGACAGATAAAGAGTCTGTTGTAAACGTGCCTTTGGACCCTTCATTTTTTTCTGAAGGCATAAGATTATGTCGATGTCATTCTCCACTGAACATCTAGAATAACGTTCAAAGGCAAGACCGTTTGGTCAGGTTTTGTTAAGGTTTAAGGTTTTGTTATGGATAGATTTTTTGTGTTACGTCCCCAAAAATGATATGCCACCCTTTTTCCAAAATTGGTTTCTGACCTCACCATGTGTAAAATCTTCCAGCAATCCTTTGTATGATCACTCACAGCTGTGCAACATCCACTACCATGACACTGTCATGTCATTACCATACTACTGTCATGACACTGTCATGTCATTACCATACCACTACCATGACATGGTCATGTGTCACTGTCACTGATGGACTAAGAATGGTCTTCTTCCCCAATAATATTTATTTATTTTAAGGAGTGAGGAAACCGACCTACAGTAAGCAAGCTGCAGAACATCTCACAAATTGTGTGGCACCACATGAGGTAGTGCAACTATAACAGAGATATTCTTAATCACATGTATTTTCAAAGTAGGTTTTTCTAATAAAACAGATGGTAAGTGTAGGTCTATATAAAAATGTAAACTTCTGCATTAAAAATAAAAGGTAACTTTTAAAATGTGGTATATACTTTTTCGTTTGCATATGTGACCTGCTAATGCATACATGTACAAAAAGACCAAAGATTTTTGGCATTTTAAAGAAAAAAAATGACTTTGATGAGAGCAAGTACACACAAGCATGAACGCGTGTACACACAAGATGACTTGAAAAAGCATCCAGTTAATCTTCAGTTAATTCTCGTCGAGGTGCTGAAAGCCGGTGTGTGTGCTCGTGTGTATGCAGGGGAGCATGTGTTTGCGACGGCGAGAGTATGTCGCTGTCTGCCGGCGTGTTTGAATAATAGCGCGTGTTTGACGAATCAGAAGACTTGCCCTGTGCTAACGCTGATGATGCATCCTCTGAGGGAGACGCCGACACGAGCGAGGGCTTGTGCAAAAGGGGCCGAGCGCCGCCAAGTAATCCCCATATCAGCAGCAGCCGTGAGCTCATAACGGCGACGGCGCAGCCATCCTCTCATCACCCCTTAACTCTGTCGTGGCTGCCGCCCAACACCAACACGGAAACCTAGTTAGCAAGCCGCTGCTAGCGCAAGCTTCGGACCTTACTTGTCGTGACTTTTGAATCAGAGATTTATCATTAACGTGTAGCCTTTCTCTGTAAAAACGATATTCAAATCTATAGCTTGAAGTATATAACCGAACTAACCGGGGTAAATTAGTGGGGTATTCTACCATTTAGGGTCATGTCGGAGCAGTATGGATAATGGCTGACATCCAAACACTATGGAAACCTCATGCATAATATATTTTGGTACATGTCCTGGCATCTCTTCATTTCCGACGCTCTTCTCAGCAAGGCTCGCCAGGATCTGAGGTCATGGATTAGGGGGGGGGGGGGGGGGTCCAAGAGAGAGGATAAACATTTTACCGTTATTTCAGATCAGAGATTACAGTGCTCAATGCCCGAATGCACACCAATGAGTAAATGATTTTTTGTAGTT
>JAOYMR010000027.1:4541719-4554455 GCA_025802075.1 Tenebrosternarchus preto | reverse complement strand
CTCTCTCTCTCTCTCTCTCCCTCTCTCTCTCTCTCTCTCTCCCTCTCCCTCTCTCTCTCTCTCTCTCTCTCTCTCTCAGAATGGCATAACACACATGCTGACATGCTCAGGTGCCCCTGATTAATCTTTGCTGGTTTCTATCTTTGCAGGGTTGTCTCTGATTTTTCTCAAATTTGTCATTGTCAGGCAGAAAAACTGAACACAACCTGGCCACACTCCAGATGGTCTATAAGCCAATCTGAAAATTGTGCCAAAACACTTTGCCGACCTCTGTGTAACCCAAGCCAGAGGGAGTGAGTGGAAAATAATGTTTGTAAAAAAATTTTTCTTTTACAGGAGTACAATGGGAAATTAGGCACAAGAAAGATGGCTGCCTTTCCAGTGAGGACCTTTGCTAGTTTATGTCTGAGGACTTTGTATACAGTTGCGTTCTTTGCAATCTCCAGACATCAATGATGCGCAGAACGTGCTCACTTGTTTAGATGATGAGTATAAGCTGATACTTTATCAAAGCTACCTGCATGAACAATAGTTTTCTTGGTTGCGTCTTGGCAAAGAGCCCGGGGCCACGAGAGGTGCCTACGTGCAGGCTGTACCTGTGCAGCGTAACTGGCAGTGCCGAGGTCGGCCCCAGAGAGATAAAAGGCATTTCAACGAGTCTAACCTGAACAGTTTGGCATCAGTGACTGCTGCGTTCAAAATAAACATTCGGCACCGTATCACTGCATGCACATTCTCTTCGGGGTGAGTAACAAGCTCTGTAGCGAGCAGGGGGCTGGGAGTTATGATAAACCAGTTCACAGTTCGCAGGGAACCGTAGGGCGATATGGAGTTGAGAAATGAAAGCATGTTACTGTGCATTTTCTTTTTCTGAATCATCTCCATGATCCAGGCATTGTTAGTTATAAGGTACAGTGCTAAGTCTCAGACTACCATTATAGGTTTTTTATTTGCAACGATTTTTCGTGATGGACATGGTATCATAAACGCTAGATTACAATAACATATTACAACAATAGACTCACAGTAATATTTTTTTAAGTGAATAACTATTTTAAGTACATGGTGGTTCCTGTTAGTCTAGTCAGGTAACTTAATTTATACATGATTATGTCTAACGAACAAAGCCACACTTGGAGTGAAACCACCAAGACACTCGTGTCAGCAATTTCTTACATACTTTCCAAAGCATATGTTCAAGTTGCAATCTGCAAATTCTACTAATGTCCAACCATTTTTAGAACTGAAATAGTCCTTTACATAGTGTTTACATAGCTAACAATATATAATTAATACATGTGTATACATGTACGCTAAGTGGACTGAAGGGTGCCAAGGACTAGTGAGCATCAGAGCCACTATACAGGATGAAATAACCTAGATCCAGGAGTACATCAGGAAGGAAACCCTTCCACAGTATGTATCATCAGCAAATAGTGGAGGTGGCTGATGGGAAAAATCCAACCAATAACAAGAAAAGGCTGTATTGAAATACAGCATGGACACACTAATCACAGCACCACAAGACCAAGCTTTGAATACATGAGAGGCTAGGATCTACCACACCAGGCAGGGCCCTGGAGGCAGGACCATTAGTGCTCCAGTACCTGAGGCTGTGGACAAAGCTGCCTGGGTCTATACAACTGCCTCCCCACTGAGTGGTTGTACTGATTGTCTTGGACAGCATAACCAGAGGTTTTGGGAGGGGCCTGACTGAAGTCTCATAGGGGTTGAAGATCCAGGTGAGAAAGTGAATGCAGTGTCCTTTGTATCGACACTGTTCTGCCCCTAGTGGTCTGGAGCACCTACCTGGATTGTCTGAAGTTCAGGTCTGAAATTTTATCCAAAGCTTCCAATTTTGTCCAGAGCTATATATAAGTTTGTAGCCCCTATGATTTCCAAAAGTCATTGATTTATACACCCTATGAATACTATTCTGTACATGCCAGAGAAGCTAAACAGACTCACATGCTCACCTTCATATGTGCTAAATAGATGCTGAAGTATCTATCTAAGAAGGTCAACATGTTGTCGGAGTGATGCCAAAATTATCTCACTAAAAATAAATCCCACAAATCTTCTAATTTGATGGCAATTATAGATGCAAAATTCAAAAAGATAGTGTATGTTACCATGTAAGAAAACTGACTTTCTCTTACGGGGTACAGAATCTATTTTATCTATTTTAGCTAACACTTGTAGCTAATCTTGCTTGATTTATTTAGCCTGTGTATGTTAATATGAATTCATTTGGTGGTATCACTTGTGCATCTGTGTTGATGCTGACGCAGAAGACCTCTGGAAAGCCTACGTCATGACGTCAGTAGGCTTGGTGTCTATGCACGGTTTTTCAAAAACAGGCTAATTCTGAGCATGCCCGATACTCCAGAGAGATAAGCCTAAAGAGGACACCTTTTCGTGAGAATCCTTATCTGTGTAGGAAGCAAGAGCCAAAAATGTACTGTCTTCTTAAAGAGGCATGAATCTGCTGGCTATAGTCCTGCCTCTCTGATAGCCATCATACTGTCAGGATATTGTGCATCACTCTTGATAAGCAATCTCCCAGCTGCTTCTCCTGCACACTAGATTCCACTATGCTCTCTCTCTCTCTCTCTCTCTCTCTCTCTCTCTCTCTCTCTCTCTCTCTCTCTCTCTCTCTCTCTCTCTCTCTCTCCCTCTTGCTCACTCTCTCTCTCTCTCTCTCTCTTTCTCTTTCAGTCCTTCTGTTTTTGATCATCACCAAGTGGCATTACAAGCAAAACAACCATTAGCTAGAAGCTGGAAGCCACATCTGAGACACAAGAGGGGGGGAAATAGGTGGGTTTTTTTTCTCTTCTTTTCTTTTCTTGATTTTGGGGTAGTAGGGGATTGGAGGGGGTGGGGGGTGATTGTTATAGAAGACTGGGGTATTTTGAAAAGTGCTCACATTACACAGATATGGTGATTTATTTATATGCAAGGAGCAAAGTCATTTATGTGGAGAGAGCAAGGGAGATGCACTGATTAAGTCTTGACACCTTTCATCAGTGAACAGACGGCGAGTGATAAAACCTGTGAAAAACAGCAGGCTTGTTGAGCAATAGATTCATCCACTGTGTTCTGGAGCACAGAGCATCTCGTAGATGAGAGGAGGGTATGAATGAGAGGACACAGACTCATCTGGTCGTACTGTAAGTCCTTCACCAATGAACACCATTAGGATCCACGGAGATTAAGAGTTACGTTTTGCTGCACAAAGACGGGAACTGGAATAAACATTATGCAGATAGTTCGGTAGTTCTGTGTATATACGTTTATGGTTGCTTCGTTTCGTGAATCTGTTTTCTGAACTATGTTCCACAAGATTCTGCAGTTTATTCACCCAGCTGTCCTAAGAATTTTAGGTTATATGTTTCTGAAAAGACAGGGGATGATCTGTACTGAAGCAGGGAAAGGTTGTAGAGTTAACACAAATACGAAACACACAATGGCAAATTTTAATGACATAAATGTCTAAATATGGCTGTACATTTACTTCTCCTGCAAAAAAAAAAAAGCATATCATATCCTATGACTTCATTCAGCAGTAATCAGAGGCTTTCCCCTAATTTCTGTTTTTCTTTAGGCTATACCAATATCTCAGAAGTGCCCAGCTAACTGTGCCCACGTTTGTCTCTTTGGGCCTTTGCCCATGTCAGCTACTGTTATGCCATTCCATAGGGAGATAGCTGATTGCCAGAGATGAGGGCCCTGATCTCAGCTTCCAGGCCTTTGATGAGTCCACTATGATGTTGGACTGTACTGAGCGATAAGCATTTCACATGATAATGCTTCTTTTCTGCACTGATGAAAGTGGACTGTTAGAATTGGCCCTTTGAGAGAGATCAGACACAGGAGCTGGCCTGCTATATACAGCGTAATCCTAGACCTCTTGAAAAGTAAAGGTACCACTTTGTTTAAGTTACTTAGATTTTTTTGGTGGCTTTCTATATGTGTTTATTGAACTTTAAGGAGTAAAACTAGCTAGCTATCTCAATTTTGTCAAATTTTATTACGTTTTTAAGGTCCATGGACCCATTTCAGGCTTGTTTGCATAATCCAGTTAGATAAGTTTTAATGCTTGTATTTGAGTTATATTAAATGTCTTTGCTCCAAATACACTTTAATGATCTAATATTCGTAGACCAATAAATGAATAAATACATGACTACTGTGTGCTTTTCTGATATTGCCTCTTCGT
Organism: Tenebrosternarchus preto; assembly: GCA_025802075.1. NCBI lineage: Eukaryota > Metazoa > Chordata > Actinopteri > Gymnotiformes > Apteronotidae > Tenebrosternarchus > Tenebrosternarchus preto. The sequence goes on along the minus strand of JAOYMR010000027.1, from coordinate 4,550,236 downwards.
TTACCTTCCAAACAGAGGCGTAATGATTTGAGTGATAAGGGGACTCCTCTGTGGTGACCTCCAGTGGACTGCTTTGCCTTTGGGCTTCTATGACCCCCAGGGACGCCTGTGCTGAGTGTTTTGAGTGGAAGAGTAATGAAGGGGAAAGACAGCCAACAAGCAGAAGCTGCCCAACACCAACACACCGGGGGAAAGTATTTAACGCAAACTGTGCTTTGCTTAGTTCAGGCAACAGCCCCTAATTCTGCCCTTTGTAATTTGATGCGTACTATAAACACACACACACGTGCACGCACATACACAAACACACACACACATGCACACACATAGACGAAGACACACAGGATGGACAGTGAAAACCCCAACATGAACAGGCGCACCTGGCTCTCAGGTGTGTTTCAGTGAAAGGAGGGTCACTAGGGTTTGATTAACGATGAGGTGATGGCTTGACATTCACAGAAATGGTTGGGGGACGGTTGTATTATTTTTCACAAATTGTTTAAATAACTCTCACCTTCACAGTCTGACAATATGAAATAAAAATATATAATACCATATATAAAAAAGTTAAAACGTATGTGGACATCTAAAGAAACATTATCAGTATTTCTGTTTTCCTTAAAGACATTTATTTATCTTTCATAAAATGTCAGATTGAGACGCGTGTTTAGTATTATCAGAATTAGAGCACTGTGCAGTAACAGTGCCCTGGTATCAAGTGTGCTTTGCTTAAACAGAGCTCTGAAATAGTTGCAAATGGCCTAAATCTCCTGTTTTATAAACAGCTATGTAAGGAGTCCCAAAATAAAGTGCTTAGGCCAAATAATCTATTTGACATCACTTCAGCAGGGTCAAACACTCTCTCTGTATCTCTCTCCTTCTCTCTGCTCTCTCTCTGTATCTCTCTCCCTCTTGCCACTCTCTCTCTCTCTGCATCTTTCTCCTTCTCCTCTCTCTCTCTCTCTCTCTCTCTCTCTCTCTCTCTTCTCTCTCTCTCTCTCTCTCTCTCTCTCTCTCTCTCTCTCTCTCTCTGTCACGATCCCTCCCTCCCTGTTTTTCTCTCTCTTGACCTTTAATTACTGAACCACAGGTAATTTCTTATTAGATCCCACTGTTTTGTTTCAATTATTGAACTGCAGGATTTACTTCATGAACCCCTGTAGATTCACATATTATGCTTTTCTTTGGAGAAAAAAAATGGACCAGTGCTTTGCCCTCAGACCAGACACACGTGGTACAATGTTGTTTGACAGCAGCCTGGATGGGAGTTATGGAGAGGAAGAAAACGATTCTCATACCGCCGGTTTGTACCGGTCGACAGCCCGTCTGTGTGTTTGCGTGTGTGTGAGTGTGTGTATGTGTGTGAAAGAGAGAGATCTCAGGGAGATACACACCAACGTGTGTGAGAATCACCCTCGTATGCTGTGAGATGAAGTGGAACGAGGGCCTCTCTGCATGGTTCGGTTCTGTTTAATTAAGGTCCACGCAGCCATTCAGCTGTAACACACCCCTATGCTGGTGCAGCTCTAGTAAACAGAGTATTAGCAGAGCAGAGACGGTAGACGCTGTGCGTCACACCGTATGGAGCCGCACACACATGCTCACGTTATACACACACGCATTTCATTAACACACACACACTTACACATGCATCATATACACACCACACAAATGTCATACACACATCACACATGCACATCTCACTTACACACACACACACATCACACACACACATCACACACATCACACAGAGTTCCAGAGCTGATGATGCCCTTCTCACCGACCTCTATTTTCCACTGGTTCTCGTTTTCTCTCTCTCTCTCTCTCTCTCTCTCTCTCTCTCTCTCTCTCTCTCTCTCTCATTCTCTCTCTCTCTCACACACACACACCCTCACTTTCTCTCTTACACTCTCTCTGGCTCTCACTCACTCTTTCTCTCACACACAAATTCTCTCTCTGTCTCTCACACACTCTCATGCTTATTGTGGTAATCCATTACTTCTCTTTGTTCTTCAGCACTAGTCTCACCCCCTTCCTCCCTCCTCCCCCGTAGTTCTCTCCACGCTCTCTCCCACTGTGAGGTTGTCTGCAGGAGATAAGATTTTAGATATAAGACCCAATCATCTTTTATCTGGTCTTATATCGGAGGAGAAGGTCTTACTGAGGCATGTGTACACCTTCCCGGCCAATCAGATATCAGTGTTACACACTGGAAAGCTCCTCCCAAAACATCTTTATCAAAACATTATCATCTTTAACACAAGCATGGATAATTATTATCATGATTTTTTTTACTTTTGAAATACATTGTAGAAGAGAATAAATGGAGAACATTTTATCTCTGTGGAGAGTAGATGGAGAACAGTTTATCTCTGTGGAGAGTAGATGGAGAACAGTTTATCTCTGTGGAGAGTAGATGGAGAACAGTTTATCTATGTGGAGAGTAGATGGAGAACAGTTTATCTATGTGGAGAGTTGATGGAGAACAGTTTATGTCTGTGGTTTTCAGCTTGGCAGCATACTGTCCACCTTTATGTATAGATTTTTATCAGGCTTTATTAGGAACCACCCATGCAAGTCTGTTTCTGGTGATGTAACAAGCCACTGCAGTTTGAGGTAAGGGGGGGGGGGTGTTCGTCATGCAGGCTACATTATGCTAATTGGAGTGTCCATTACTTATTAGCTCTGTAGCTGCACAATCTGAACCTCAGCCGTGTCGTGGCTGACTGGACCATTTGTCTGTAAGATCTGAAAATGACAGCGTTCTCCATCTTAGTACTGTCACAGCTGACTGCCTGTGAGATATAATATGATAGAACAAAGTCTTGGGTTCTGACTGGATTTGGCCAGGAGTTTGAACAGGATGGAGAGAGAAAAAAAAAGAGAGAGAGAAAGAGAGATGGATCTGAACAGGATGGATAGAGAGAGATAGTGAGAAATGGGACTTTAGTCATTTCACTGTAAATCTAACAGCATCAAAGCTTTTTTCCCTCAGATGCTCTTTCTTTTAATGTTGTCTCTTCGAAATTCCGCACCAATTACACTGGCTGAGGTTTTTCTGTGTTTCACACAGCCAGAAGGCAGACTGGTAGAAACAGGACTGCATGCTTCCCCTGGACATGACCTCCCATCAGCTAGGTGGCGTGAGAGTCTGCCCCTCGCGTTCCTGACGCTCTCCGTGCACGTGCCCAGCTTGTGTGTGTGTGTGTGTGTGTGTTGTTCCAGACTTTCCTCCCTGCAGCTACCTGACACCTCTAGATTTATGCAGGGCTAACCACCTCTCCACAAGAACACCGACTGTGAGAGAGAGAGAGAGAGAGGAAAAGAGAGAGGGAGAGAGAGAGGGAGAGAGAGAGAGAGAGGGAGGGAGAGAGGGAGAGAGAGAGAGGGAGAGAGAGAAAGAGAGGGAGAGAGAGCGCTCTTTCTTCTCCCGTTTGATGGAAGGACACAGACACTAGAGGCAGCAGGGAAGCTGAATTCCTCCCTGTTAATCCAGATCAATTCCCTCGCCTCACTCTCGCCTCACTCTCGCCTCACTCTCGCCTCACTCTCGCCTCACTCATCCACAGCTGATTAGGAAGGGCCCTAAAGGAAATTCAGGCGCCTCTAGACCTGCAGCCGATGGCCAGGGCTGTTTGAGCCGAGAGTTTTTCTCAAGGACACACACAAGCGATCCAGAGGCCTCTGTACTGAGGCCCCGCCTCCACATGACACTAGTTTCCTTTGACATACAGGACATGCTTTTTTTTTAACTCCATGTAAACAACAACAAACAGTAACAAAACCACAAGGTAAAGTTTTAATGCTTCTCATGTAAACACAACAGCTTTTGACACTGAAAGTTGATATCGATGTATTGGAATATGAATTTTCTCTTTAATAGTGTCTTTGAGGACACTAAATTACGATTGCAGTTACAAGCTGATCCTGAATCAGGTTATGGTATGCAGCAGCAACAGACACCTGCTTTCAATGACTTATGAGTTTATAATAGCAATCAGTTCCCATTCATTCAAATCTAGGATGAGTTACAATTCAAGGGTGTTAATAGATTAACTGTAGTGTATTTATTTAGAGGCATATATCCTTTATATATCCTTCACACACAATATTCCTGTAGGTGTGTGTGTGTGTATGTGCATTTGTGTGTGAACGGGTGTGTGTGTGTGTGTAGGTGTGTGCCAAATTCACTGTACTAAAACTCTGACACGATATGTGGTATTACCATTTTATTTTGTCTTTGACTTTTGATTTTCATTTCATAGTTTCCAGTTTGATATTTTTGTTTACTACACAGCGTAATACATTCATAATATATTCGTTTTAAATAGTCAGGGATTGGTGGAGTTTAGTATGCACTTACCCACTGCCTTTTGTCAATACACGTATAACAGAATTGAATATGCATACATTTGAATTATCCATAGCAAATTCTATGAGAGAAAGAGAGGATTTGCCTTTCTCTCTATTTAGAAAGTGTTAAAGTGTTGTTTGATCGGTTGACTGTGTTCCACTGTCTGAAAGAAAGGACCCATTACTAATCCTGTTCTGTTCAACCGGCTTCTGCATTTAGAGTGGCAAAGCTTTCTCAAGGAACAATTACAAAAAAACTTCAAGGTGCGTCAGGCTTTACATCTCTCACAACAGGTGCATTTGAATATAGAGGTATGTAAACTGAATGTAAAGTGCATGGAGAGCAGCTTTGCCCTTTAAGAGTGATGCTATTTTGCTGGGGGGGTTTTTTTCATAATGTTATTGTTATATTCTACCACATGAAAGTAAAAATGACTTTTATAAAATCCAATAAATAAAGAAATAGGCATGGAATCAAACACTCACAGCTCTCTCTGAGTGCTAGAAAGCCATGGCTCTGTAGCCAGCAGCACAGTTTACAACACAGTTTTAATTAATGTTAGTTTAGTTGTGATAGGTCTAGTCAGCTGACAGCATCTGATACTCATTGAAAAAGTGACTTTTGGCCTCTTCTGTTGGTGTATGGTCTAAACACCTGCCTATTCTATACGGCCCCTGAGGTTTGTCCGCAGTGAGATCTTCATATCCGTTACAGTCATACCGAACGAACTGAGCCTGGGTCCTTCCGCATGATCCCCATGTTAAATTCTGTTTTATCAACAAAGCGTCTGCCGACTGCGTGTGCTTCCTGTCAGAGCCAGACGTCTCAGACGCCTCGGGAGATTCGAACTTTCACTTCGCAGCGCTCAGGTTTGGACACGAGGCGAGAATAAATGAATCTGTGTCAGCCCGACGCGCGTGAGGTCACGCGAGGTCACGTGAGATCATGTGAGGTTCTCTGTAGCTGAGGCCCTTGTTCTCAGAGAAAGCTCACCTTCAACTCTTCCTGGGGAATCAAGGCACACTATACTACACAATACTACACAATATTACACTATATTATACAGTACTACACAGTACAAGGCACACAACACAGACAAAAAATCATGATGGCATACAATACAATGCCTATTAATAATGTTTTCTTTCTTTCTTTCTTTCTTTCTTTCTTTCTTTCTTTCTTTCTTTCTTGCGTTGCCTCTCCACTGGAGCAGCAGATCACTTGGGAATCGAGTTCATGGGTAAGAAAAAAACATTTTCTTCTTGGCTCTGCTGTTAAGCTTCAGATTTAATCTTTTGGTGCCAGGCATGGCCTGGCTGATGTGAAACCTCCTTGTTTGTTCATGCATGTGGCTTTAAATGTTCTTGAAATATTCTTTTCAATATAAAATGTGTTTGAAACATTTTGTGATGTTTAGCTTTTCCGTGACAAAAATATAGTGTGTTAATTTTTGTCATTTCTTACAAACCACTTTTCTCTGTGTAATGCAACTCTCCCAAACTTCATTTAGATTTGTACGAGCTGCACTGATCTTGATACCCATCAGACCATGTAACCATAACATCTCTCTCCTACTCTTTTTAATCTTCCAATTGATTTTTCTGTAGAAAGCGTTTTGGAAGTAGTTGTTATGTCATGAGATTTAAATGTCGCAGGACTCGACGGAGATGACATTTCTCACTCAGCTTCCTCTTCTCATCCAATCATTTGCCTTATCCTGCTGTGGAATACTAATACCCCACGGTCTCCTTGGAAACAGTACAGGGAGAGTTGCTGGGGATGCCACTCTGCTGGTCGGGTACCTAACAACATATGTGTGTATGGCCCTGTTGTGAGGGGTTTACCTGTCTTAGGCCTCCAGGTGAGAGGAAACATCTTAGAAGCAGGTGATATAGTTAATCTCCATCAGGTGATGTAGATAGACTCCAAGTCTCTGTCTGAGCAGGAGTCGACACGTACTCAAATAATTTAAAAGACGATTGACCAGTTTATTGAGACAGAGCTACGTTCTACGTGGAATCTGGAGCTCATCTAATGGAACATATTTAACAGTGTGAGACAGTAGAACTAAATAGAGGGAGTTTGCATCTACATCCTGTCAATATTTAATCTTGGCATTCACCTAAAATTCATCTAAAACACCAGACCCATGTTAGCATAGTCTCTTCACCAGTGCACGTCCAAATATGTCAGGATGACCTCTGACTTCTGAACTGGCATGACCTCTGAGCTCATAGGGAGTCTGCTTCAGTGCCATCTGGACTGTGGCTGTTGATCACAGGCTGGAGGAGGATCTTACGGCCTTGCCCACCTATGGGCCCCGCCCAGCACTTGGGCTCCACCCAGCACTTGAGCCCCGCCCAGCACTTGGGCTCCACCCAGCACTTGAGCCCCGCCCAGCACTTGGGTCTTGCCTGCAGTCTGCTGTTTTGATGTGAAAATCCTTTCACACAGGCCTCACAAAAGGAGACAAACAAGAGCTTCACAGATGCATCCAGCACTTGCTCTGATTTTTCGAAGGCTAAAGATTATTTTTATATAAAGAATGCTGTATATTTTAAATTGCATGTGTGAGTAGAACATTTTAATTATGCCTGTTTACCTGTATTTCTAGAATTCTTGCTTTGTAAGGTTGTTTGGCTCTTTGGAAGGGTTTAGTTACATAAAAGTTGCAGTAAATGGTATTTATTTGCCTTGTGTTCATTGTTCTAAACCTAAGGCAGTATAAACAATATAAACATTATAAACTAAATCTTCTTTAAACCCTGTTTGTGTACCTCTGCTGGACTCATGCCCTCGTCCCTGTGGTGCTTTAACAGATCTATGCATCCTATGACCAAAGTTATGAACTGGTTTAATCCTCCTAATTGTCCTTTGAAGATCAGAGAAAGATGCTTACAAACATGACAAATAGATTCCTTGTCTCCACCTGCCGGGTGACCGTGTGCCTTGTTTGGGAAGAGTAAACAGACCTTGGAGCTGAAGGAAGGAGGGTGGAGAGGGTGGTGCATCAGGAGACACTACCCGGCTCAGTGTAGCCTGACGCTGGAGCCAGTGTTAGTGGATACGTGTCGGTTGCCAGTGTTAGTGGATACGTGTCGGTTGCCAGCACCCCTTTGAGCAAAGACATAATCCAGCTCTCACAATCCCATGAGAAAATTGAATCAGATCAGGCACAGGGGCTTTTCTTCTAACCTCTGACAACCGGCACAGAGACACAGACCAGGAACCTGAAAACCCAGAGACTGAACAGGAGCGGCTGCTCCAGCTGGACGGCAGAGTTTGGCTCTGGCTGTGTGGCGAGTTTCCTGGCAGATGAAGATCTGCGTTTTCTCGTACTGTGATTCTTACGGCCTTCTCGGGCACGGCCTTCGTGGACATCACCCACGTCGCTGGAGGCTGTTCGAACGCGGCCCGATCACCTCAAGCCAGCGTCCAGGTTCACAGGGTCGTCTGAAGACGTTTTAGTGGGCACACCAGGGAGAGGCTGGCAAGATCAAGGTCAAGGTCAAGCTGATGGATTGTCAGGCTGCGGTTACATTTTCGGCTCCTCGGCCGCTGCGCTGATTAAATCGCAGTTAATTTGGACGGCGTCTCCTCTGTGCAACCTGCCTACCTCCGCCTTTTGTTTGGAAATGCCCAAGCTCGTGCGTCAGCTCCGCGGACTCGCCCGGCCACACCCGGTGCGTCTGGATCGGCGCCCGATTCCACCGCGGAATCGAGGAGAGGCAGTCACCGACTGGGCTGAGCGCAGCGTGCGCAGAGGAAGACGATGCCTCTCCAGCCTCTTCGTGTCTCCGCGGTTATCTGGCAGGCTGGAAGGAAGCGACAGATCTGTGCTCGGAGCACATATACACCTCCCTGTAACGGCAAGCCTCTCTGCGCCAAAAGGATGCCTGAAAATTTCGGATGGTGCCGCAATTAAATGTCCACATGCTGATAGTAGGAAGATGTGACCTCAGGACCCGTCTGATGACCTGAGCAATGTCAAGTCAAGAGGCTTTTATTGTTATTACATCTGAGTACAGGTACACAGTGTAACGAAATGACGTTCCTCCGGAACCATGGTGTAACATGGAGTAACAGTACAGTACTAACAAAGTGCAAACGTGCACGAAGGTGCGACATAGAACTATAACACTACAATGAATACAATAAATACG
>JAOYMR010000027.1:4525380-4541619 GCA_025802075.1 Tenebrosternarchus preto | reverse complement strand
TCTCTCTCTCTCTCTCTCTCTCTCTCTCTCTCTCTCTCTCTCTCTCTCTCTCTCTCTCTCTCTCTCTCTCTCGCTGACCAGTTTCACAGAGCTGTGAGTACTTTGCTTGTCTTAGGGAAAGGTGGCAGGGGAAGGTTGCTAGCTTGAGGCCTGATAAGAATCAGGTTGGGCCATTGGGCTCAACTGGTGTGTGCCATCAGCCACAAGTTGAGGCTTTTGAGAGGCACTGAGCCCTGAGAGGCATCCCTTTATTAGTAATAATACAAAGCTCAGGTGTTGACCTTCCACTGAAAATAACGACACTCAGCTTATCCGCAAACTGGCATCACAGCCTCAAAACAGCCACTCTTCACCCCCAGGTTTACTTTCCTTTGCCCCTCTGGTTCCCCCTCTTCAAGGTCAGAATGTGGGTGAGTTGCACACTGAACATAAACCAACACTTAAGCTTTTCAGCTTGCCAAATTAAAAAAAAAAAAGGGGTTTGAGTTTTTAACTAGTGTCTTCGCTAGTGATTTGTTTATTCTGTGGGCTTTGTTGCATCATGCGTACAGGGTTGTCGGACGGGCGGCTGATCTTGAGAAAGCTTCCTAGTATTTGGCTTCATTAGACTTGGGGAGAATTGTTTTTCATCACCAAATTCATTCACATTAAACATGGGCATAGATGAACGCATCTGTATAAATTAATAATACTGATAATAAGGTCTGGTTCATATCATGTTTATAAAATGTAAAACATTTAATGTACATAAGTGAACATGTTTTGAAAACTTACATAGTGATGTACACAAGGTTTCCAGAGAAACAGGACATTTATAAATAAATGTTTTACATGGAAATAAATGGAGAACTTAGTAAAGCACACTGAGATGAAAAAGCTGAAAGGATGTTGTACGTCATGGCTGCTGTAAAACAGCAAACTCAGCCCACTGTTCTGTTTAGGCAACAAACCTGAGCCACTCCAAGCTTGAAGATGTTTACTTATTTTGAGCTGAACCTGAATGCTGTTTGCTTTGCTGGAGGTGTTTCTGCACCAGTGCCTGAAAGTCATGCAGGTCAGCTACCACCTTTGCCCAGTTAGTGTGGAGTGCCTTCAGGATCCTTTGGCCTCCCTTGTCTTCATCGAGCAGCGCCCAGCCCAACATGTTTGCTGGTACAGAATTTAATATATAATATATATATGTGTGTGTGTGTGTGTGTGTGTGTGTGTGTGTGTGTGTGTGTATATGTATATGTATGTATAAAGGGCCTCTCTCGCTCTCTCTCTCTCTCTCTTTATATATATATTGTGTATGTCATCTTCAGGTCAGATTGTGTGTGTGGCCCTTTATTATACAATGCAAAAGGAGGTGAGGGAGTGAAGAACGCCCCTATGAAACCTAATCCAGACAGCTGCAGGATGTTCCCCCTTCATTCTGATGCTTAATGAATTCCACTGCAAACCAGATCACGCTTAACTTCTCCACGAATGATGCACTGGTCTCGCACCAAGTCAAAACAGGTTAAATGTGCACCTTTTTTCTGCTTTTGCATCTCTCTGTCTGAGTACCATGATTGGATAAGGTGATCTACAGAGGCGCCAGGGAAAAGCAAGGTAGACTAATCTAATATCAGTCATTTTAGACCCACTCCAGATAAATCAGATGACTTCTGACTTACTGAATTGCTTTATTAAATATTAAAGTCATGAAGCTGTCGTTTGTGGTCCAATGTGGGCTGCTATTAACATCACGTCATTAACATAACTAGTATGGCACCATTTGTACTTTTAGCAACATTAAAATGTATACATTTCATACATTTATTTACTTTTAATTAAAAAAATATTTATGACAACAGATTTATCTATTTACACAAAACATTGTGTGTCAGTGGAAAATGTGGGATATTATCGTGTGCATATTAAAATAAAGTTTTTTAATTAATGTTGCAATATCAATGAACATTCACACTTACTATTACCTCTGTGAAATCAGCAAATATGGCAGTGACCTGCACCCAAGCACACTTGCAATGAAAGTAGTAAAGATATTTGTATGGATTCTTTGATAACCTGTGTTCTATCGGTGCGCCTGTACAGATATTATATTGCTCTCTGTCTCTTTTATATATATACAGGACATTTTGGACAGAGGTCCTTCATCAGCTGTGCACAAGTGTGTGTATGTGTGTGTGCTGTAGTAGTAGTAGTAGTAGTAGTAGTAGTAGTAACAATGGTGCTTGACTTTTTTCTTTTGAAGGCTCAGTCTATGTGCACCTGTGCACCCTCTTTAAGGTCTATGCTTTTACCCTTGACATTTTTTTTTTTTTTTGTGACAATACAGACACAACTGAGAGAGACAGACAGAAAGGGGGAGGGGCATAGAAAAGATCTGATGAAGGACCTGAAAACCAGAGTCCATTTGTGTTTGTTGACTGGTTATAGTGAGTGAAAGTGCTCTGAGTCTGAAGATAGTACCAGCCAACCTAAAGAGGCACTTTGAGTCTGCTGGTGATTCTCCTGAAATATGTGAATGCTTTTGAATGGAATGGGTGTACCATATTGGTCACTATATAAAGGACTTAGGAAACATCAGAAATAATCCCTCAAAATGTAATTATTAACACTGATAATAAATGCATTTAATTTATGATATGTTCGTAATTAGTTCATAGTTACTGTGAGTTTTTTCTTAATTTCATAAAAGCGGTCCATAACACAACACTTTAATACTTCAGTAAAACAGTTGTGATTACATTAGCTTAGCATTGTGGGCAGGGATTTATATTCTTGAAATCAGCCTAGAACACAAGACATGCCTAAGTTTAGTGTGGATCAAATATACTGTAGAACATAAATGGGTTAGATTTTTAGAATAAACAGGTTAGATTTAATAATTTAAACCACTAATATAGAAGTTTTTTAGACTATATCTTTAGGCTAGCTATTACTGTAATCAGGCAAGTAATCATGTTGTGAGGCTGGAGTATTTTTCCTGTATTAGATACAAGTCTTACAGCATGGACTGCTGTATTAGCGATGTTAAGACTAAATAACTGTCCATTTTAATAGCTTTTGTACAGCAATTGTGCCATCTGTCGGCGATTATAGCAAGCAATTTGCTGTTGTGACTATTTTTTAAACTATTGCCAGTGCTACAACGACAGAACATCGAAATGCTTTGCAGATACATAGCGTGACAAATTTCAATGCCTCGTTAAGATTGCAACCTAAATATAAAAGTATTAATGTATGTCCCTTAAATTTTCCAGTCTATCGCTAGCGATCACTGTTGTTTTTGACAACAAATCCCACAAATCCCTTGGCCTCCATCTGTCCCATTTGTTGCACTACGTTAGAGTTGTCGTTGCCAAGGAGATGATGGTACACGCCTTATCGGGACAGAGCAGGGAATTCAACTTTATCTGGCTTCGAGATAGCTGTACTATCGTCAGGCACAGACAACGGAAAAAGGCGGTGTGCTCTACAAATTGGTAAGTTTCAAAAACGCAAAGAGCGAAGAACATATCAGTTAAAAGAATATTTTGACAGGCTGAACTAGCTAGCTAGGTACTAAATAGCTAGCTAGCTAACTGTCATTGCTTTATGTTATCTTTCCCAGCAATCCTAATTCGATTAGCAGATTATTGTTATGCTGGTTTATCTTTCTGTTTCGTCTTGATATCTTGATTAAACACCTTAAAATAACGTAAAAAGCTAACCTGCAGTATTATTTTACATAACCTGACGTTTTGCAATAGCAAAATTCAAATAAACTTTGCTATAACGAACTAGTTAATATATGTGTATTTTAATTTATGTCTAACACTGTTATATTTTTGATCACATTTAAAGGTCTCCAAATGTATTAACTTTATCTTGGCTATGATCGAAAGTTCATAAGGTACTATCTGCAAGTTTTACATGGAAGGTGGCATGCTAGCTAGCTAGCTACTTTTCTAACATGGAATTCAGCTCCTCACTGTTTACCACTGTTTCTATGTGGTGACTCACAAGGCTTATCGGTCGACCTTGAGAAGGCTGCTAATGCCATGTGCTCTTGATGCATCATTCTAATTCCTCCTAAATCTCTTTCTAACAGATTACTAATGGCCAAAGCAGAGTCAGTGGGGAGTCATTAACCTAAAGAGGTGATAGACAGTGTTATACTCTCTGCCTTTGACAATAGAAGAATTAATGTTTTAGGAAACTATACTATTTTAGCTGGAGTGTGTGAGTATTCGCATAATACAATTTATCTGTGTGTCCTCACCTCATGGTCTTGAAGTGTTTGTTAAATTAGCTAAACCTAGTGTGACTGGAGTGGCAGAAATCCCTTAGATGTGCAGTGAAGGATCCTACAGGACAAGCATTGGGAAACAGTTTTAGCCTCACTGTACTGTCCATCATGTCAAAGCAGACTACAACCGGTCTGTAAGTCCATTTAGAGGACAGTAATATAATGTTGTAGGCACTCAGTTTCCTCAGTTTGCTGAAACCCTGCAGGACTTTGCTATGCCTTGACTAAGTGACTAAGAACGGTTCAGGACCCGAAAGCATTATTGCTGATGTAAGATTCTATTTGCACTCTCAGTATGCATCCTAATCACCTGGCCTGGCTTAATCATATGCCCCTCAGGACATGGCTCTGCACCTCGAGAATAAAACACAAGGGGACATGGTGATGAGGAAAATGATGCGATTGCCTGTGGGTGTCATTGAATATTCAGGTGGAAAATCTTTGCCTCTGAGTCACTGGTTGTTTGGAGCTTATTTTCCAATGTCCCTTAATTCACTAGCATGTGCCAAGCTATGTCTGCACAAGTAAGCTGTCCATTTGGATTAGATTTTTGAGCGTTCACCAACATAAGGACGGTTCTGCACAACAAAAGCACCTGCTAAAAGTCAACATTTTGCTAAAGGAAATGCTTTTTGGTAGACTCATTCCTGATTGGTAGTTTGCGGTTCACCTCACAGTGACTTGATTTGTGATTAGTGTCTTACTGTCTTCCTTGGACACTTTATAATCGAGTTATAATCAAGTTCTTGGACACTTTATAATGGAGCCCTTAGACAGGTGGTGTAACACTTTATAATGGAGCCCTTAGACAGGTGGTGTAACACTTTATAATGGAGCCCTTAGACAGGTGGTTTATAATGGAGCCCTTAGACAGGGCTCCATGAAATCAGCCATTCCAACAAAGTTTCACAGGAAACTAATTAAGAAATTAAACCAGAGTCCAACAGCAGATGACATCTGATTGATTTTTTTCCTCCTGATAGTCTTGGAACGAACTGAGCGATAGCCTGCAAGACATAGTGAACAGCACATCCCGGGGCGGGCTATGACAGCCGTGTCTGAGTGAGTCGCATCACTGGGACTTGGGGGGGAACGTGAGGCTAGCTGTGCTGGTGGCTCGGGAGAGTGGGCGGAGCTGCATGACATCACACGACAAAGATGAATCGCTACACCACCTTGAAGCAGCTGGGCGATGGTACCTACGGCAGCGTCCTCATGGGGAAGAGCAACGAGTCTGGCGAGCTGGTGGCCATAAAGAGGTAAGGAATAAGATGGAAGGCAGTGGTTATAAAGAAGATATATATAAAGAAGAGCTAGACTGTTGTACAGTATGATGGATTATGTAAGAAGTTCTTATTAAGCCGATTGTTTTCCCGCCTGATTTGTATGAACTGATGTCTGTCCCATTTTGCTACAGAGGGCTCAGGGAAATGCCATGAGGTGGGTTGTTTTTAGGGAAAGGTCTTGGAAGGTGTGTCAGGTGTATAGTACAAGGGGGCCTTTATTCTTTATATAAATAGTCTATTGAGCCATCAAGCATGCCCTCCATGCTCTTGGTCATACCGCTGTCAGGGCCTTCAGCATGGCCCCCATCTCCAGCTCTAAGCAGATCATAACAAACCCAGTTTGCTCACAGCTGACCTGAGCACGAGCTATTCCAGTTTACGAAGTCTGTTCTTTCAGCGGGGGTGAGTAAGATGAATTATGAATGACACACTGAGACGCTGTAGCCGTCCAGGAAAAGACAGTTACCATGCAAAGCGATACCGCAGTGACGGTGAAAGGAGTGAAAGTGCATAGGCATTGTGTTGCCCCGGTGCTCCGTCAACAAATGTGCAATATCAGCACGTCGTGCCTCGGGTTCGATACTACTCCAGCCGGGGGCTCGCTCGGGTCCCTAGGTTTCACACACCACTCTGCACACCAACCTGCTGGCCCAGCCCCTTACTGTACATAGCAACCTTGTCTTATAATGCAGCAGAGGCCATTGTATTACTGCTGCTAGTGGAAATAGCAGGTTTAATGTCATTACAGATTTGCAAGGAAATTTTTATGGTTTGATTTATTCTGTCAGATTTATTTAGAATGTAACTTTTTTTGACCCGACTTAAACCTGAAGATTGGAAATCATATTAAAGCAATTAGAGCAGTATTTCATTTCTCTCTTTGTGTGTAAAGTAGTAAATCAACTGATCAGCAGAGTTAAGGAAGCAAATTGCCCATTCTGTGAACCCACTAGTTAAAAGGGTAATTAGACATACCTGCTGAATGCCTCCATAAATAATTAGGTTGGTTGGATCTGTTGGAAAATGTGACTAACATTGGCTTTGGCCATTAAATTGGCTATCAGACCAAAAATAATCTTGACAAAGTTGTTGATAGCTGTTAGTTTTGAAAAGGCGGCACGTAAAATCCAAGACAGTTGCAAACATGCATTTTTCTAACACTTTGAGCATCTCAACCTGCTTTTAATGCAATCTCAAACATTCTAGATAAGCGTGAGCTGTATTTTGATGAATGATTTTGCTGCAGTAGAGTGTGGTATGTTGTTGCTAATAAAACCATGGAGATTGAACTCAGTCATTGTTTGAACCCTGTGAAACTTCTGCTTGTCCCAGAATGAAGAGGAAGTTCTACACCTGGGAGGAATGCATGAACCTAAGAGAGGTGAAGGTGAGAACAGCAGCTCTTTCTGAAGTATTTTACTTCATAAATGAGCTCACTCGAGTCAGATGGCTTATGAAGTTTTGATTTTTATTTCCTGTATTGCTCTTTGAAGTCATCACTTTGTGAATCTGTAAACTTTTTCAAATTAATATTTGTATGTGTGTTTTCAGTCATTAAAGAAACTGAACCATGCCAATGTGGTGAAACTGAAGGAGGTCATCAGAGAGAACGATCATTTGTACTTTGTCTTTGAGTACATGAAAGAAAACCTGTACCAGTTGATGAAAGAGAGGTATGAGGTGGCTATGAAGGTTTTTGACATCAGAACTGCACATATTGTTTGACTTTACGAAAGCCAATTCTCTACAATAAAGTCTGACATTAACCTTCACTTCATGGAACACAAACTGACCAATAAACTGACAGCCACCTATTAATAATTAATCTGATCATGTTTTTCTTTAATATAAAATACATTTAGTTTTCTTTTTTGGAGTATGCATTTTAAGTGGCCATCGAGATACTGAAATTAAAATTGTAGCTGCACAGTGTGTTTTGAGATTTGGTATAAATTATCATCCTAAAGTGAATAATTTGAAGTTGTGTTGGTTCTCTTGTCTCCAGAAACAAGGTGTTCCCAGAATCAGTCATCAGGAACATAACCTTTCAGATATTGCAAGGGCTATCATTTATTCATAAGCATGGTAGGTTACTTAGAGCAGTGATATTTGTTTAAGAGAGTGGAACAGCTGAGTCCAGGCCGTGGATGATGTCTTCTGATTATGTTGGCAGTCACATGTTTAGTACACTCCCACAAAGACTCTATTCTCTTCATTCATGGACAGAATGTGCGATGCACCAGGGGTGTCAAAGATGCACAACCAAAACTGCTCTGGATCTAATAACCCTTTATATTCAGAAAGACCCACATTTGACACAACACAGAGTGTCTCGCACAGTCTATGGGTGAAATACTTTTGGAATTCTCTCTCTTTCCTTATTCTTGCCTTCTTTTTCTCTTTTATTTTCTCCTTTGTGCATGAAATGCTCTTTCATCAGGGAAAATAAGATGTTCACTGAAAATGAAATAAGGAACATCATATTTCAAGTGCTTTCTGGTTTGGCATTTGTGCACAAACATGGTAAGATTATTGATTCTCTGATTTTTCTTTCCCTTTCATAAAGAGAGCCAAAGTGTAACTCCCACTACTAGTTCAAAGCACTGCAGACAGTTCTGAAATATTAGCAAATATTTGGCAAATGACGTTATGTAACAAACAACCACCCATTTTTACATCTGTAAACCTGGTTAAAAGTAGTTTGCATTCTAATAAACAGGCTTAACATTATGATCATTTTCTTTTGGCATGACATCGGATAGTGCTTTGAACCAGCAGACCAGGAAGACTTGGCTCCTGAGACTGCTGCTTTTAATGCTTTTGTTTGTCTTTCTTTGACCAGAGAGTTCCACATTGTGGCTTTCACTGTATTGCATGATTTTACCCAGTTCATGTTTGCTGTGACTGTAGCAAAATATTTCATATACTATGTAGTGAATAGATTCTTGCAAATGATTAGTGTATGGATAAATGTTGAATGTATTCTGAACATATCGTAGCCATGTCATCTAACTCCTGGAGTTCTGGAGGCCCTCTTCACTACACTGCAGTTTGGTGTTTTATCTTTGTTAAATTATTGGGTCATCTCATTGGCCAGTCACCAATCCCTTCACCTACATTGCATTACAGTGTAATTACAGTATTTGTGTAATTCAGTGTTTGAAATGCAACCATGCAGCTTTCTGCTGTAGTTGATCATAACTGCTTGCATGAATTGCTTTGCTAACATAGGGTTTTTTCATCGGGATATGAAGCCAGAGAATCTGCTGTGCATGGGTCCTGAGCTGGTGAAAATTGCTGACTTTGGCTTGGCCAGAGAGATCCGTTCCCGGCCTCCCTACACAGACTACGTTGCAACACGATGGTGAGAAATGTTTTTTTCTTTGGACAAAAAAGTGGCAAAATGGTACAGGTGAATTACTGATAAAATGATTTATTCATTCAATGCTGTATTTGAACTCATGGGAAAAGTCTTTATTTGAGGCTAATGGTTCACCTATAACATTTATCACAAATATCTTGCCAGTTCTACTGAGCAACCTTGTTTAACTTGACATGTGTCTCATAGACAGTGTTGATATATAGTGCCTTTACATGGTGTGTTGTACAGGTATCGAGCACCTGAAGTGCTTCTGAGGTCATCGGTTTACAGTTCACCTATAGACATGTGGGCAGTGGGCTGTATCATGGCCGAGCTCTACACATTACGGCCTCTTTTCCCTGGCAACAGCGAAGTCGATGAGATCTTCAAAATCTGCCAGGTCCTCGGGACAGTCAAGAAGGTACATCACATCCTACACAAGAATCTAATGATCCAGGGCAAAAAGAAGTGCTGCTTTCAGTAACTGTTTTTGAAGTAAATCAATAACGACTGTTGTAACATTTTGTACCTGATTCATTAGAGAATACTAAATAAGAAGAGGTACTTCAGTTACATGGCAGCCAACTCTATAAGACAGTGCTTAAGAAACTTAGAAAAACTGCAAACCTTTTACCTTTTGAGACATTTTATAAATTCAGTTGCAAACTATTTGTGATATGTTAATTTGTTTAAATTTCTGTGGCATGGTAATTGTGGTATGTACATACATCTGCAGTAACAAGTTCTAGATCCTGTTTTTCCATTGTGCTGTGGTTATCCAGTGTTAACTTTCTCCGGCCCTGCAGACGGACTGGCCGGAGGGCTATCAGCTGGCTGCAGCGATGAACTTCCGCTTCCCTCAGTGTGTGCCCACGCCCTTAAAGACACTTATCCCCAATGCCAGCAATGAGGCTCTGGCACTAATGAAAGACTTCCTCCAGTGGGACCCAAAGAAGAGGCCCACCGCTGTCCAGGTTGGTGGGCTTTCAGCACTGTCCCAATGAGACCCATGATGTTTACTGTTCAGTCACAGTGTATAGTGGTGTATTTCAGTTATTAAATCGTAATCTGTTGTAATCAATACATTTTCCATCACTTTGTCACTGAATTCGAGGACACACCTTCCATACGGACCTTTCTTTAAAGCCCCTCCCTCTAAAAACATGTACTTCTATGTGCTTTTAGTACATAGTATTTGTGCATGCTCAACATAACTGACAGTAAGAAAAGGATGCACCCTTTTAGGGAAACTCCAAAATTGGTTAATACAGCCAGAGCGAAATGAAATGTTATTTATTACTTAGTGTTTAGGACAGTAATAAAAAAAAGAAATAAAATTAACTATAGATATTTTTGTGATCATTAAAATGTAAAAATAGTTTAGCTAAATTTAAAAAATAGCTTTCAGCAAGTTTAAGCTTACACCTAATTAAATTTTACTTCTGCAGTCTCGTTTTTTTATCGCTATAATGAAAACATATCTATTTAAACCTATATATGTGTGGCATTCCAATTAGTTGACTCAAACCCTCTTAACTTCTAATTAGGCCTAATTAGGTCTTACACTAAATAGGTCTTACTCCTAATTAGGTCTTACACAGTAGCGTGATGAACCCGCTTTCTTGTCTCTGTGTTTCAATGTTTCAGGCCCTCAGGTACCCATACTTCCAAGTCGGCCAGGTTCTGGGACCACGGCCACAGACTTCCGATCTCTGCAAGCCAGGGAAAGCAGTGCAGCACAGCGAGGCCAAACCAGAGCTGCAGTCAGCCTGGGAGCCAGCCCTGCATTCTCAGGCCAAGGCCCAGGGCCGCAACTTCCATCAGCCACTGCAGCAGATCCCCCTGCCCCAGTCCGTGATTCAGGCAGACTGCCGAACGGAGCCTCTCCCACTCACCACCCAAAAGGTGATGGAACCAGAGCTGCATGCTCATGAATATCTGTTTTGACCAATTTGTTAAGAAATCCTGAAGTAAAATAAAAGTATTATTGTAAACCTCTGTAGTAGCTTATCTCACTACTTCTGCAGAGATCAGTGGGGAACACCTTGATGGGGTTGAAGAGTGGGCGGAGACGCTGGGGGCAGACCAAGCCCTTTGATAGCTGCGACGAATCAGATTGCTCGGATACTGTGTCTAATTCCAAAAAACTTAGCATGGCCACAGATGAAGGCAATACTGAGATCACTTATCAGTAAGAGTGTGCTTATTTATTTATTTAGTTATAGACATAAACGTACTGCTCTTGAGATTTTTTTTATATACTGTATTTTGTACACACACGTTAATCTCAATTTTCCCTTTTTATGGCTCTCTTTTTTAGGCCAAAGGAACAAAAACCTCTATACTCTTTTAGCACTGTGACAAAATTACCCAGCAGCAACAGAATGAACCAGCCAGACTCCAATCAACAAAACATCTCCTCTGCCAGACAGCATTACCTGCGCCAGTCCAGATACCTGCCTGGCAAGTCTGCTCTATGCTTGTGTCCAACACAGAAAGCTTTAAATGTTATTCAATTGGGAGAATGAAAAGAGTACAGAACAGAGCAGAGAGGCTTATGTTCAAGTTACACACTATTAGTATATTAGCGCTCTCTGGTGACTGGATTGTATTTTGTTTATTTGAAATGTAGTTTATTTATGTGTCTGAAAAGATTGGCTAGGTGTGCTTTACACCCTGTTTGCTGTGTTGATGGCATACTGCTACATATTACATGACTAGCTTGATCAGCCAGCTGTAATTAATATGATCATCAATTTCAGGCTTGATAAGTAAGAGCACACCATCAGCTGGGAACAAGGAGTCCCAGCGAGACAACAAGTCAAACCCACTGTACAAACCTCTCGCTCCTATTGGAAGAGCATCAGCTACCCGAGTCAGTCCAGGTAGGCTTACATGTCACATGTTAGCCAGCAGCTATCAGAACACCAAGGTTGTGCACATACAATAGATGTGGCTCATATTGTAATGAGCTGGCTTTCCTGACCCACTGCTAATCTTCATCGCTTCTTCAAGCACAACGCATTGTTCTAAATGCTCCTAAGTGGTTCCACCACTGTAGTGACCATGTTTTCTATTATTGATGTGCTATGTGATCGACACTCACTATAAAAACCCATTGCAGATTTACCCTTTACTCAGAGGCTGTGAGCTCAGTATCAAACGATCCTCAGGTCACGATCTAGAGAGGCATCAGGGCCCAGACACTAGATATCACTCCTCTTCTCTCATAGTAAATAAAGAGTTCTTTTACAGATGGCTCAAATGATGTTTTATTGTGGCTTGTTGTGGATGTTTATTTATATCATCTTGATACATCCATGATATCACCTTTACAGCTGTGTCACCTTGCAAATGTGTTAGCTTTACTAACTTTACGAACTAAGAATGAATATAACATAACTCATGAATTACGACCAGGTATAAAGCAGGAAAATAAATACACAAAAAATGACGAAATGTCAACATAAACATACCTCGCTGGCTGACCTGAGCTTGAGAAGAGAAATGAAAACTTAATGTTCTTATATTGAGACTTCTTAACTTAGCACATGGGTACAACAAGTTACATCACTTTTTTACCTGCAAGCTTCTTAATTGACCGGACGGAAACTAGCGTAAAGATTGGTTCCTCCCTGGGGATTTTCAAAATAAATATGTATAAATCAAAATAGTGGCAGTAAAACAAGACATACAATTTGAATGAATCTAATAATAGATTCCCGCATCCCTTTTCTTACACTTTCTTCAGAACTTCCTTACTCACATTCTTGTATGGAATGTGGCACTTTGCTTTTCTGTTTCTTCTACTGTAACATTTCTGCTGTTTCCTCTGCCTGCTTCCCTTGCCCTTCCCATTAACCTTGGAAGCAGAAGAGAACTCCACTAAAGCCCCAAATAAGCCAGGAGAAAGAATACTAGAGAAAACTGAACTGCCCAAAGGTAAACACAAAATTGGCCTTTGGATTACATTAATTTTTGTGTGAAGCTTAGTTATTGGGCATTGTGTATGCCAACCTGTACTAAATTAGACAATTACACAGCTGGGCAGAGCAAACTGGACCCAGAGCCCTGCTACCCAGTTTAGTTAAACGAGAACAGTCAGTAAAAAAAACTGACCAAAAAACATGAATCAAATGACTTTTGGCACAAAAGTACCCACGTAATTATGGTTCTGAGAAAGTTTGGAATTATTTCAGATTTCTGAATGAATAGGTCCTAAAATCTGACTAAGTACTGCTGGGGGTTTTGTGTTTTTTTTTTTTTTTTTGCGAGAGGAGATATTTATTTATTATGACTTGGATAAAGTTCCAATCATATTTTTTGAGCCATTTTATTATCTTAGTTAAAAAAGTAAGAGCATACATTTTAAATGTCTCTGTCTTTTAGGAAACTTCATCAGCGCCACATACAACCTGTCTGGAGGTTATATACCATCTTTCCAGAAGAAGGAGGTTGGGTCGGTTGGTCAGAGGATTCAACTTCAACCAATTGGAAACCAGCATCCCTGTATGTATTGGGTCTTAATAATTAACCCCATTAACGTATCCGCATGTTAACCCATTATCTTGATTTATTCATCACACTGCCCTGTAACCTTTCATGCTAAGGCTGAGACTCAATCAAATTCTTCCCATCTAAACTAACTGCAATTTGTTAAGGTTCAGTGGCATCAGTTTCACTCTGAATAAACGCTGCAGGCCAATTCTTGTTTTTAACATTTTTAATCAGCAAGTTATGCAACTTAATTAAAATATAAACAGTGGGGTAGGTTTGCAGCCTAAGAACCTGGCAAGGAAATCAAGAGGTCATAGATTCCATAGTTTTTGGCATTGCGTCCTTGAATGTTTAACCCAAAGTTGGTCAAAAGGTACTGTACCTCTAGTTGACTAATATTGGGATAGTAAGAACTTTGGACAAAAGTGTGAGTTAAATCAGAGGTGCTTAGCCTGTATTCTGTGTGTTTCAGTAGATCCTGGCCAGGTAATTAGGAACTGTGTACCTCTTCATTAACTGGTTCAGGGTTATGAGGAGCCAGAATGGAACAAAGCACTGGATTGGCTGGATCTCTGTGAACTTCTGAGATTGGACTCTGCCTTAGTCTTTGCCATTTCTTTCTCTCCCATTCTCTTTTTCCATGTTCCTTCCTCTTAGTCGATCTCTCTGCCACTACTGATTGTAAAACTGTCAAAGCAAAAGCTTCAAAGCCAAAACCTGCTGCTACCACTTCAGTGAACAACAGCTCTGAAGGTAAAGCCTGAGACCTTGCTGTTATCACAGCTGGCAAAAGCCCACCAGTTCTGGACTAGGGATTGTATGTTCGCATCTGAAACAAACTCCTAAGGCCTGTGTTCTTAAACAAAACCAATTCTGTTCTTCAGATTTCGATGGTTGGAAACAACGGACAGAGCGATCCCATGTTAAAGGACCAAGTTACTCATCCTTGGGGAAAAAATCTGCCGGGCTCCACTCTCGAGCAGCTCCAGTCCATGGTCGAGTAGACTGGGCAGCGAAATACGGAAGCCATCGGTAGCACAGCTAAGATGGTGCTGTTTGAAGCGCGCCGATACGGACCGAGACTGGGTCTCGTTACAATGCTACTCCATCACTGATTACCAAGTAAAATCTGATGCTGATGAGAAGCTGCTATTAATTCCTTGTGTGAGTTTCTTAGTGGAACATGGGAATGTTCTAACCTTGACATAATATCCAGCTATAATGCCATTCATACATTCTCATTATTAAAATGTACTTAAATTATACTGTAGGCTAAAGTCTTTAGAGCCTTAGATATTTTTAACATGTCTGACTCCATCTTTATGAATGAATGGCTGTATTCAGATTAGCAGCATAAAGATTCTTATGTCCTAAAACCCACGGTGTTCTGGTGATAGAGTTTAGAGCCATGGAATTTAAAAAAATATATGGGAAAAATTCAATGTTAGGGCCTGTAATGTCTGGCTTTAAGCAATGGTGTTTGGATAAATGTGTCCACCATTTTGTATTTACCATCTTGAGGTTTTTTTTTTGGTATATGACCTGATTTTATAGAAAATATACTTTTTTTGTACGACATGCTTATGGTTTTTTTGACATAATGGATGAAAACTTTGTTACAGAGCTCAGTTGTTCATTAGAAAAAAAGCCAACCAATTAATGACAAACAGGTGCCTTAAAAACGGGGCACACTAATGAGTGACATTTCATTCAAAGGTCAGTATAGACTGTATGGCATAACATCAATTTCAAGACGCATGCATGAATAATGCCATTTATAACTTGCATTCATAACATCTTCAACTACATATTTTCTATAGGAGTGTTTTAACTCAAATCACCACTTGCTATTTCTTTTACAGTTCTCCAAATTGTAACAATATTATTTGTGACTAGATTTGTGTCAGCTAAATATGTAGATAATGAGACTAATCAGTTTGTAGCTATAATCAATAAACATGGACAGTTTTGTAAGACTTTTAAAGTACATTTTTGTAAGTATGGATACTATTTGAAAAAAATGAAATGAAAATGGAAATAAAGGATAAACAAAACAGAATATACGGTACTTGGACAGAATTCATATTTATAATTTATTAACTATTTATACAAAATAAGATACACAGTAATGTCCAAATATAGTGAATTACTTACATAGGGACCCTTTTTCCCCACCTTCAGTGAATGTTTTTTGTTTGTTTTTTTTGTTTGTTTGTTTTGTTTGTTTTTTTGGGGGGGGGTGCATCAACAGTTTATCATGCATCTTGAGGTTTCTGTAGAACTCCAATACCAAGTTTGGCCAACATCAGAATACTGGGGATGGGGAAAGAAGGATGAATGAGACAGAATATAGCATTTCCTATATAATCATGTAGCAGCATTATCAAGTTACTACATAATCAACACAAGCCTCTTAAAGTGCACATTGCAAACATGGATTGTATGGTTTAGTGCAGAGGTTCTGTTCTCAAATCCATCTGGAGGGGGACCTCCATTCTATGAAGTATGTTCATAACGCACCTAGCTCCAGCCACTATACCCGCGGGCATGACCTTCCGAGAGTTGTAGAATCGCTTTCCCATGATGGCACCCAGGGTTCCAGATGTAGCTAACACACACACACACACACACACACACACACACACATAAATAAGACACAGTAAATAAATGTTCTAATAAATGTATAAGGTGATGCAGATCTGGTCTCCTCTCCTCTGCCTGGCATTTCCCTGACTATCTGATGCAGTTCTCTGCTACTTCTGTATTGAAGTACTGTAATTTCATGAGTTTGTTTATTTTGTTGTTATATATATATA
>JAOYMR010000027.1:4503762-4514919 GCA_025802075.1 Tenebrosternarchus preto | reverse complement strand
CCGCTCCTGGGGGCAAATGTCAATTTCACACCCGCCTCGAACACGTGGGTTTTTCAAAGGAGGCAGCAATCAGCAGTGTGTCATGTGCACCTAAATATAGCCTGAAAGATCCATTTTCTTTTGGGAGTCCCCAATAAGCAAAAGCAGTTATCTTGGTAAAATGGTCTCCTTTATGAACAAGATGGCCTCGAAATGGATGACTTGGGGCTGAGAAACATGAGGACTCTCTGGATAGTGCAGACACTCTCAGTTTCCTTGTTTTCATGGACCAAAAGTTCTTTTCCTCAGTACTTTTAGGGTAAGTGAGTAGGATGGCAAATGACTATCCCTTTAATCAAAGCCAAAACACAAACCCTCCAGCATGCTATGGTTGTCAAGATGTTTATGGAAAGAGCTATAACTAATTTCACAGTATGTGTGTACATTAATAGACTGGGTTTATTAACTGAGGTTTATTTTGGTCATGAACTA
Source organism: Tenebrosternarchus preto (assembly GCA_025802075.1). Taxonomy (NCBI): domain Eukaryota; kingdom Metazoa; phylum Chordata; class Actinopteri; order Gymnotiformes; family Apteronotidae; genus Tenebrosternarchus; species Tenebrosternarchus preto. The sequence goes on along the minus strand of JAOYMR010000027.1, from coordinate 4,514,448 downwards.
TATGCTGAAGTACTACGTTAATTAGCTGGAATGTTCATTTTTCTGCTCCTGGTCCAAGACTGAGGAACCTCCTCGTAGGTATTTCCCATGTCTCTCAGGAGACACACATAGCTAGGCTTCTGAACCACTTTGATGAGGACTCACAAGACACAGTTAAGAGGGTTAAAAATTCTATTTAGCCACCCCTTAGACAATTATGCAGTGACACCATCGCACAAGTAGACTGGTACTTCTATAATTTTGTCGTACACACTCGCTCAGTCTTTTTTTTTTGCACCTGCAGGTCATGAGCATGTTCTGGTGTTAGGGGAGCGTGTGGTCTGGAGGACAGCATTTCCACGTGGGGGCTCAGGCAGCAAAGGGGCCACGTGTACTTCATAAACACGTCCTGCCCAGGGTGTTCCATCAAAGACATGCTAAAAAAGCTTTACTACAACTTTAGGGACGTGACACTGTATGGAGATCACAGGAACATGAAGCACGAAACACTGGATACTTGTTCCAGGCCTGCTGGGTCGACCCCTCCATGTGAACTACGCTGTTGTGTTTGATTTTACTTTTCAGGTCCAACACACAAACAGTTCTGGAGAGCATATCCACTACACAGGTTTAAACCAACTTTCCTCTCTGAACTCAGGGCTTAAATCTTCGGAGCCCTCTTTCCTAAAAGCACTGTAGTGTTAAGATAATGTTAAACAAGCGAGAGATAGTTAAGTGTGAAGCTCACTCAACTGTTTAACAATCTTTGTGTTTATGATCCTTTTGAGAAACCTGGATACAGCTTACAATGCAGCTGTTAACTTCTGAGAACTCCAGCCTTTGTTTTCACAATTGCTAAAATAAGTACTGTGGCAGCCATCTTACCCCATTGTGTATGTTGACATCAATGCTAATCCTTTTGGATCTAGCAGTCTTTAGTCCAAACCCTCGAGGCCTGGCCACCCCAAGTGTTTCCCCTCCGTATCACCTGGCAGAGCTTCACTTCACGACTGCAGCTGAGTGGAATGAAGAAATGGAAAGAAAGAAAAAAAAAAAAACAGATGGAAAATCATGAAATGTGAAGTGCACAGGCTCTGCAGGCCTCGAAACATCAGCCACTGGTTGAACGCCAATTCAAAAGCTTGCCTTGTTTCACTTGGGGGAAGTGAACAAGCCAGAACATCATGGCCTATGGGCACAGGACACCTGCAAGCCAAAGCTAAGTTCGACAGTGTCTTAAATGATCCTTTACTTAGGAAAGAACATACAACAGATTTACATCTTTAAATGTAAGGATGTACTTTTTATGATTGAAGTATGAAGTGAAACGCCTCCTAGGTTTAAATATTCAAGCCACTGAAAGCAGCTTCAATGCTTTCAGCAATGATGTAACTTAAATTAGGTGCAAACATGAGAACATACTTGTCAACGATACAGGTACAAGCATTAGTGATACACTGTGAACCTGGGAATAGAATGAAACAATAACAAAAGCAAGGAAGCATAGTCCGGTTTAGTAGCAGTTTACTACAGTTAATTACATCAACTCATCATCGTGTTGCTCTGCCAAGAAGGCATGTTTTCAGTTTCTTTCATTAAAGAAACATGATGGAAAATGAGCGTTTAGGGGGCAACAAGAGAGAGGACCTCATTTTCACTCCAGGTTTAAATAAATTAGTCCAAATTAAAGCTTGTTCTAGAAACACAAATTAAAAATCCCTGCATAGCCAGCGTGTGACGCATATGCAGATGAGGCCTGGCACTATGCTAATGAGGGCTCGTTTTCACGGGGATTGTTTCATGGTGGTCGTTACAGGGGGTAGCTAAGGGTGCTTACCCTCTACTGCCCTGCTGTCTCAACACCCAAACCCCGAAACATAACCTCAGGCTGGAGTCCGATCAGTCAGCTTCAGGAGCCCTGAAAGACCTTTTTAAAAAGGATCCTCTTTGTTGTACCGCTTCAGCTGAAATTAGTTTTGCAGTTCCCAATGCAGCTCTGAGACAGCCTATCAGAAGACATTAAGATGGGATAAGTTCCCTGGTAAGACCTGTAGGGTAGGGAGTGTAAATGGGGGAGGAGGGAATGTGAGACATCCACCTACTCATTTGTAATAATATACATTATAAATGCCACTGCAGTGGGAGCACACTGAACAAGCTGCTATTTTAGTGGCTCCATTAAAAAAAAAAAGGAACATCCGTATGCTGAACTTTTATATACTTTTTGGATTGGATGTAGCCACTGTCTGGAATTTAAGATGACTGATTTAGCCCTCTTTGAGGTCCCCTAAAGATGCATGGAAATTTCCTAGAATTAAACACGGAACAGATGCAGCAAACCATCTTTGTCACAACCATTTCCAAGACATGACCTCATCCAGCGCTTGGAGCCAAGTAGACCAAAGACCTTATCAACACAGACTTCGTTTTTCGACAAACACAGATATGACTAATCTCAACTTCCATCCTGTCGGAGGTAGGCTGTCTCCCCTGTATACTCCCCATCCACCCTTGTGCATCCCTGGTGCCCTAAAGCCATACCCACAACTCCCTTCCAGTGTGCGGCTTGGGCCCGAGCCTCCACCTCCTCCAGAGTGAACGGAGCATTGTGCAGCTGAGCCAGGCCTCAGTGGAGCGCAGAGGTGAATCCAGGAACAAGCCGTCATCCAGAACTCCAGCTGAAGTCCCGCGCTGGTGCCTCGGGACACACACATGCTCGTTAGCACCTTCCCGCGCGTCGGCCATGCTCTCTGATGGGTGAACTGAGTGAGAAGTGTCTCATGGACTCCTCTGCACACACCTGGGATCCTTTGGCGATGTTTGCGAGACACTACTTGAACGAAACGGGGGGGGGAGGGGGGGGGGTGACATCCCCACAACACACTACTCTCACGATTCTCCCTATATTTCCGATTCTCCAAAGTTGGGAAATGAAATGGGACACACACACAACATAATAAACAGCTGGTACTAGTTACCGTTTCAGACCAGTATCAATGCCAGTCCTTCCCCTTTCTATGGGTCTGCCTATTCAACGACAGTTGTCTAACTGCAGAAAACAACTGGATGGCATTTTTAAGGGTGCATGTTAGAAATGCCGCTACTGGTTGGAAGCTGGTAACCACGGGAGCTGTCTCAGCCACACGTCCCCTGCTAACGTGATGTTCTGACGTGATGTACTTCCTTTTTGCCAGTTCCGCTACTCATCTGGCACCTGCGTGTCTTTATCTTGTTAATGAGACAATCATCAGTTAGGGAAAACTTCTGAGGTGCCGGTATGTAAACACATGGCTCTAAACACAGCCTGTCCATCCAGGCCTCCAGAGTGGCATCTTCAAAGCCTGTCTGTTCCAACGAATGAGAATCTTGTCTGGGCAGTAGTGTTTAAATACTTAAACTTTCCCGAGCAGGCTGGGAAGGTCCTTCAGCACATCACAGTGGAGCTCACCTTTCAGCTGAACCTGCTGTTACCTCAGAAGAGAAATCACAATGTCACAGTACAGATGCTCAGGTGCCTGAGGCTTGCCATTCTACCTCTTCACTCACTCTGCTCTCCCAGACTTTCCTGAAGCCCACGGTGAGAGCGCCACAGGTGGCTTGATGGCGCTGTGCTCCGAGACGAGCTCCTGCTGAGAGCCTGGGCTGCCACCAGTTCTTCATGATGCCCCAAACCACTTGGACCTCGACCCCCGGCCCTCACAGGGGGCAAGTCAAATGAGTTGGGTCTCAATGGTGTGGAATAAAAAGGGGTTTGAGCTGCACTAAAGCAGCACACCCCTGGAGTGCTACCACTGAGCACAGGACACAAGGCCAAGCTAATTGGACTTCCCTAGAACTGTGGATATCTGCGGCGTTTTCACAATTATCCAGGACCTAGTCTGCCGAAAACATTCTGCTTTCCAGCTGAACATTTAAAAAAAACCTTTTCACATTAATTGCGTGACTGCAAAGATGACATTCCTAGAGAAGTTTTATTATAGTAGTATTGGACAGCTGCCGTATTTAGAAGATAAGTTACATGCATGAAAAAAATTTTCAATTAGTGAGGTCAGCAAAACATTCTTGGTACATTTTTCTACACCTCATCAGTGCAAAGCTTCTTTTAAAAGTAACCCTAAAATTAAATGGTGATTGAGCCAGAAATAAGCAGGCAAACACAGCCTCCACTGTGCTTGTATCCATTATCTAGTCACAAGGCCTGCTCTGATGACTGCTCGAGCTGTAGTCCTTCCCCAGTTTGTACCACTTCCAAACACATGCTGCTTTGTCCCAACATTTCTTTCAAGATACGCAGTGTCAAACGTGAAATTCATCAAATTCCAGGGTTGGGGACTCACTGACACGACAGTACAGGCACCCACAGAGGACACGGGACAGGCACTCATTTCCCTTTTTCATTCATTTATTGGCACAAGACAAGTTTCTGTTGACATTAAATAAACAGCAGCTTGAGAACGCCAGCTGTTTCATCAAGGTTTGTGAGGGAGGAAATAAAATCCATTTCAGGACAAGGAAATGTTTGTCAGTGTACATACATCAGACAGGAGGGAAACGCGTAACCACGTGCCCTCAAACTTTCATTATGGAAGGATTTGCTACCACAAAGACCGTGGCCAGACAGGCTCCAAACCAGCTGAGCCACACTGTGTACGCAGCTAGAAAGCAAGGCTCAGATCTCACATGGCATTTATTTTCTCTTGCATGCAGCTCAGGCGATGAACCTCCTTCTGAGAACTGTTCGTCCCAGGATTCTCTTTTTAAACTTCACAATCACGTTTTGACTTCTAGAAATGCAACTTCATAAGTAACAGCAGCTCCTCAAATCAAATCATCTTTATTAGGACAGTCCTGAAACATCATTCCATTCCAACATGGTTAAACCTGTGATTGAGCTAGAGGTTCAGACTGTCTACATTTGGGCAGGGCTGAACAACAACTGTGGTGCTGCACCTCGCTGGATTTCCCAACCCGAGGCAGTGGAGGTCGGTGTTGCGTGGTTGGAGTTCCTGGCGGCTGTCTGTGGAGGAGAGGGGAGGAGAGGCGCTGCCTCTGCCGCCGATAGCCTGCCCTCTCTGCCCTCTCTGCCCCACAGCGCAAGGCTGGCTCTGTGCTCTACACTGCCCACACAACTGCTGCTGCAGGTCAGGAGGCAGACAGGGAGAAGGGAACAGGAGAAAGAGGGAGAACCGAAGGAGTCCAACAGAAAAAAAAAGGGACTTAAACATATTCAAGAGTACAGCTGATCCTGGCAACACCACTGTGTTGGTGCAGTACTTGGGTTCTGCTCTGTGGAGAACTGCTTCACTGAAAACTACCACCACTGCAGACTCTTGCTCATGCCTTCAGAAGAGTTATAAGGACTTAGTTGAAGTCGCTTTATTAATGTACACTTGTGCAAACAGTCAATTTTGCCTTTGACATCAGCACTGATACCTACCTCATACTGGACCTCTCACAAATACACTTCTCAAACTACTACACATAAATTAAAGGTGTTCACTCATCCACCTGCCCAACTTAGTATGCACACACAAAAACAAACAAAAAACAAAACCAAAACGCGAGGTTAACTCAATACCCGTGTGTTTCTCCTGTCCTGATGACCAGCAACTCCTGTGGTGTTTTATTATGTTTAGGCTTTGGGGCATCAAAATCTGCGGGGGCGGGGGGGGGCAAACCAGAGAGGATAAGGGGAAGATAGATGGGACTGCAGGGCAGACTTCCTTAACCCATTCCAGTGGGTTATGAGGGAGGGGGTCAGTGCTGGTTGCTGGGATACACTCTGTTCCTCAGGACCACCACCGGTGGAAGGTGGTGACGGACTCCTGGGTAGTGCTGGATGTGATCAAACCATCGGGTTACGTTCAAGTATCTCTCTTTCTCCTGAACCGCAAGCTCCATCTGAGAGAGGAGAGATGGTGCACATACACAGGTGGACAGAGAAGAAGAAAGAAAGAAAGAATTCAGACAAGCGTGTTGAGATACAAGCAGTGAAGTCTTTGCAGAGGTAAATCAGAACAGGCATTTCCTCATTGAGCTATTCACTCCCCCCATAACCTGTTACTTTGCTACTCATTTCATTTCACTTGTGTCAATTTTGTGTGACTGAACAACACGAACATTTCAACAAGCTGTAATTCTCTGCTCTCCTGCTTCTGTCATTTGTCTGCCTTCCACATTCCATATTTTCTTAACTTCGTGGTCATTCTGTCTTTTTTTCTTATCCTGCAATTCCTAAATGAACTTTATTCTGTTTGTCTCTCGCCTGACTAAAGTCACTCGACCCTCCTCTCTCTCGCGCGTTGCTACAGCCATCCTGTGCAACCTGTAGTCGTGCCAAAGGTGGGGAACTCACCATGATGTGGTGGATGCCATAGTACATCAGAGCATCTGCCAGGGTGAAGCAGCTCCCTGCCATGTAGACCTTGTCCTCCAAGTACTGGTTCATTTCCTATAGGACAAAGATGCCTCTATTACTTAAACAAACAATTCAATCCTCCAAAGGATCTCGTCAATGACCCTAAACAACCACTCTCACATGTTCTTTTTGGGTTACGTTTAGAATGGGAACGATTATACCAGCAGAGGATGGAAATGTACTTTCAACAGACTAAACTGCACCAGCACACAAAAGCTGAGCTCCATCTGTGATGGTTTCTGGCTTCTGTATGGCAGCTTCCCAACAATAGTGCACTGTTCAGAATGGGACCGAGATCACATACAGCTCATGCTGATATGAAACATTGTTTGATTAGAGTCAAGAGGAACTGAGACTCTGAACTGCAGCCCAGTAAATTCCTATGTATTAATTTTGCATTGTCAGAGTATTGCATTGACACTGATAGGAACAAGGTACTGCAATATTTAAAGAGCTGATTCATATGCAGAAAATAACTTTTTTGTTTTACCTCAAAGGGATAATTACATACAAACGATAATTGCTAACCACGTGTACGTTTCCATCAAACATATTTAGTTTTTGTCCATTTGTTCCATCATTAAAACACACTGATCATGATGACATGACTTTCATGGTTGATGCATTGCACACACTTTCATGGACATTTTGATGCCACTGTTCAAGATTTTTCATTACATTTAACTGTCCATCTTCCCTTTGTTAAACAGCTTTTGCTTAAAACGTCTGCTTCCTGGGAATCATTACATTCATAATTTACTTTTATGTAATATTTATCACTATACAGATGCCAGCCAATCTTTAGAAGAAATCACATCTCTGGATTGCAGCAGAGCACAGATGGTGTTTAGTGAGTTAACGCTGTCCTCTACCTTGTCGAACTGACTAAACCAAACAAAACTTTCAGCTCAGTTTGGAAGTGGCCAGATGATGCAGTGTGAGGGTGTTGTGTGAGTAATGCATGCATGCATGCGGGGCCCATGGGACAGGAGCGCGGCGAGCGCTCGTGCGCCGGTCGGGTTCGAGTCCGGAGGGCTAATGGAGTCAGTGAGCGCTCAGTGGGAAGTTGGGCATGAGGAGGCAGTGGCGGTTCTGGTGCTCTGCGCAAGAGCAGCGCTTGCCCAGGCAGACTCACTTGCTCACCCCTGTCCAACATGCTGCCCTGCAGCTACACAGCCAGCCAACCCCCAACACACACACACACACACACACACACACACACACACACCTCACCGATGTGCTTAAACATTAGCATGGAAGAGTGAGCGCACCAGTGCAAAGCTTTAGGCTCCTCTGAAGCTTATGAAAAACTGCACTCCACATCTGAAAGTATATGTAATGGCAGTCTATCTTGAGAGCATTTTTATTAATCGGCTTACAATATTTTTTAGCAAAAGATTTTAACTACTTTTCTCTCCAAATGGACACATTTCTATGACCCAGATTTTACAACAAAGTCACAAAAGTAGGACAGAATGAATACTAAAGTATAGGTAGTCAATTTCCAATTTGCTCCAGAGGGACCCTTGGTACCAGAAAAAGCTCTTCCTTGCATTAGCTGTGTTTGGGTGTTGGACACAGACCCCCTGCCTCTGTTTAGGAATGAAACGTGCAGTTGAAGCTGAGAGGCAGCAGGCAGCACTGGATAGGTCACTGCTGTTTAAATGGACACTATCACACGACAGTTGCCACAACTGCGGCTGCTGGCAGCGACAAGAAGCGGTTTAGCCCTGCCACCTGTGTTAAAGCTACCCTCCCTCCTGCGTCCCCATTGGAGGGGGGTTTCAACACACGGGTTTGTTCCAGATAGAATCTCGCGTGACCTTAGATTTTCTGGAAATGTGAAGCTACATTAAACCCTGCTGACTGAGGCTAGAACCAAGGTCTGCCTTCTTCCTCAAACTCTCAGGAACATAGCAAATTCCTACTTCAACCAAGGAGGGGTTTTACGGGATGTACTAAAAACAATACGGGAAAACTATGGTCCTTTGAAAATGTAAATATGTAAAATGTATTCACCCGAAGCACTGAACGTTTCTAGCATTTAACATTGTGGAAATGTGTTTACAGTTAAGATAGATTCCGGGAATAGGAATTTGCAAGTTGGGACAAATGTTTGCTAAAATGACTATTATTACCAGCGTGAGCCGATTAGACTGTTGCTTACCCTATGACTCAACTTACCACAGGCCAGACATGTGCCATTACTTCAGGAACAATTTGTGAACAAAAGCAGCACAAAATAAATTGAACTATTAAGAGTGCTAATGCATGCAAGTGCAACACAAAAGCCTATGACGTGTTCTTCACTTCAGACATAATGAATGGGCCCAGGATGACGTCAGGAACAGGTACAATTTCAACTTAAAATTAAGCGGGCGAGTGATTACTTTGCGGGCATATCATATTACCAATGAAAAAGTATGAGAGTGGTTATTATGAACACTTGATTCCCTTGGCAAAAGGACTTTTTTTTTTTTTTAGAAAGAGATCAGACAAAGCGGCTTTAAAAAGGATTAACAATTATTACACTGCAACATCTTGCATCATCATAACTAGAAAAGAAGTAGAGACTGGTGGAACAAGAGGCAGTAAAACGGATTCATTTCTAACCGCACACATTTGCTAAGGCTATTCATACCGATATACAGCCATATATGGTCTAATACGTCCACCGCTGTGGTTTCAGTCATTGAGCCGTGTTGATAATGACTGCCCTGTTACCTTGAGTATGACCTTGACCTCATCTTTAGAGCAGCCGTCAAGTCGTGTTATTCTGTATTCCAGCCACTGCTGGACCACTGCTCTCTGCTCAGCTGTGTTCCCTAGCAGTTCAGTTCTCTGGGCCTCATGGACAAGGTGGGAAGCTATGGTCACCAGGCCAACCAAGGCTGGGCCACTGTTGTTTTGCAGAACTGGAACCTAAAGGAAAGACAAAGGCACTGTAAAGCAGAAATTTACATTTTAAGTTGCTGTTTGATGTATACATTTTTATACTTTTTGGTATTTGTTAAACTTATGCTTGGTCTCAAGTGAATAAATACATGAATAAACTGTCAGATCATAATGGTTCTAAAAAAATATTTCATGTTAAATAAAAATACTTTATCATTCAATGAAATTCGACTAATCTATACTATAATCAAATTTCATAATTCCAGCACACCACGTTTTTAATCGGCTACTATTTCTTCAAATATAACAAGCGCTTTCACAATAAGAGCTTCCCTAAACATTCTACCTACTGATGACATCTAAATACTGTTTACCTGATCTTGGCTCCTTCTTAATCATATTGCAAAATCTAATCTGGCCATACCCACATAATGACACCCAAGGACAAATGTAAACTGCTTATAATTTATACTGATATTCTTACTACATTCGGCGTTTTGGGGACAGTCAGGTTTCTGGGTAACTAGCTACCTAGCTAAGTGAGGAGCTACCTCACACTTGTAGGCATTTCATTCATCACGAAGTACACTCTCCGTCTGGTTTGGCTGTTTGTATTAGTTAGCGACCGAGCTACTTATGTCCGCCTGAACACACAAGTCCTGCCGGTCTGTCAAGCTTTACACTGTTGGTAAAGGTTGTATTACTGAATTATAGGTTAGCTATGTATTAACGAGAGTGAGCTAACATTAGTGCACATTATTGCTAGCTAGTGGTAGAGGTAACTACAAACGTGTGTATAAAATTCAATACCAGTAGTTCCCTACAACAAAAATAACCAACTACAGTGTGTTGTGCAGATTCACCTTCCTTTCTCCTTGAGTGCTGTATTTTTTTGGTTTTTTCAAGCCAAGACATTTCTCCAACGAGGACAGCTCTCTCAACGCCATCTTTGCTGAACCAGGTACGCAGCATAAACGCAAACGGTGATTGGAGGAAGGGGTTAGCCACGCCCCCACAGTGACTTACAGGTCATTGTCGTAAGCGAAGCCGAAAACAGTGCAATTTTTGACAAGATGACTGAATAATGCTTAGGATTCTCTTTCAAAGCTACCGCTTTTTTCTGCTTGCATTAAGTTCGTCCTTGTCATTACACAGATATACATAAAAGAATTATTTTTCCTAAATCCATCAACCCAGAGCGAGTTTAACCAATATAAATAATAAAATTTGTTAATAATAATTTATTTGTTATATGCTGACAAATATAAAACCAACACTGAATTTCGTGATCTCAACCCCCCCCCCTCTCTCTCTCTCTCTCTCTCTCTCTCTCTCTCTCTCTCACACACACACACACACACATGCAGATTGTATAGTTTCTAAACAGTTGTCTT
>JAOYMR010000027.1:4491932-4503595 GCA_025802075.1 Tenebrosternarchus preto | reverse complement strand
CGTGATCTCAACCCCCCCCCCCCCTCTCTCTCTCTCTCTCTCTCTCACACACACACACACACACACACACACACACACACATGCAGATTGTATAGTTTCTAAACAGTTGTCTTGACTATTGTTGTTAATAATAGTCACCAATAAATCTCACTTTATTATGCCACAGCTCAGTTTCCACTGATTGCACTTCATTTTGTGAATTTGTGAATTTAAATGTATGTTTTCAAACATGTAACCTCTTTAAATCACATTTGTCATATCTAAACCATTTCCTAAATGGGCGAAAGATAATGAAACCTTTGCTGAAGAGCTTGCAGTAGTCAAGTCTCAACTGTAAGAGTGCAGATGAGAGGTTTATAGTGCATTTAATAAAATCATGTACATTTTCATCTGAATTAAACTGACAAAATGGTCTGCAGTCCTGCAGTTTTTTTTTCTGCATATGTCTGGATTTAAAGATTCACTTGATGACTCCCCCATAATGAAGTGTCAGCTGTCAATCAGATGGGCTGGAGCTTATTGGACTGATCTTATTAACTGTATGAGGGCCAGGCAGGTGACATCCTGGAAATAAGTGAGGGACAGGAGCCCCATGTAGATCTCTTTCCTTACAATCAGTGAAATCACAGTGTGTCACTATATGAAGAGACCAAAGTCAAACTGGTTCTCTTAGATGGGTACACAGAAAAAGAAAAAGATACACAGAAGGAGAGAGAGAAAGGAAATGAAGTCTAGCAGTTTCTTCCCTTTGTGCCTCCATTATTTCATGACACAGCTGAACATCCTTTGAAGAAATAATATCTCAGGAACAACATGAAAGAGCTGAGCCCAAACCCACAAACTCTAAACAGAGTAACCAGGAACATCTCTGATCCTGTGTCTAATTTAAATGGGATGTGTAGCCACACATTTCCTTGGTCCTTTTTTTCCAGCGTAGCTCAAGTTTGAGGCTGAACTCAGTACAGCTCCAGGTTGCATGGCATCTCTTCGGTCCTGCTCCCTTCACTGTGCAGTCCTCCATCACAGCATCCTCGCATATGCTGATCCTTTCAAAAGACGCCCCTATTGTATACGAAAACAACCACACAAAGCATCTGGCCCTATTAGCTAATTAATAATGGGTCCAAACACAGAGACCTTCAGAAATATTTAGGTGGCAGAAGTCAAGCCAAGCCTAGTCGGTCTTCTTGGCTTCCTTTGTGCTGTTGTTTGTATGCAGAGGCCTGTCACATGCTTTTAAGCCAGCAGGTCTAATCGAAATGCAAGCCTGCGGTGAGAGAACACACTACAGCAGCAGAAAGCCTTGGAGCTGCCACTTCCTGTATGTATAAACAGGTTGGGAGGACAGAGATCCTCACTCCCAGGAAGCGTCCATAGCCTGGGGGGGGGGTTGGCTGATGCCGATTGCAATGCACAATACGGGGTCAGATTTGCAAAAGAAAATATACTGATGGGTCACTGATAACGCCACGAGGGTCTTGTGCCTTCACCCCGGTCTGTTTGCCATCTCTCGCTTCCTTTTTCCTTCTATTTCTCTTCCTTTTTCCTTCTGTCTCTCTTCCTTTTTCCTTCTCTCTCTCTCTCTTTCTCTCTCTGTCTCTCTCTCTCTCTCTCTCTCTCTCTCTCTCTCTCTCTCTCTCTCTTTCCCTTCATTCTGATTTTGTCTGGCCAGGCTGCATAACTTGCTTCCAGCAGCCTCTCCTGCTGCCTTTCATAACCTGTGAATGCAGTAGCTAGAGTATATTTAAACATCCAGCAGTGGCAGGCAGCATCTGACCGGCTGCGAGAGCACATCCAGCCTGTCAGCCGCTGTGGTCATAGCCGTCTCTCTCCACCTGGCCTCCCACAGTATGGAAGACACAGCGGGGCTGTGCATTTGTGTAGAGGCAGCACTGCCCATCCACACTGATGATTTAGGAGTTAAGGAAACACTAAAGCATACAGCCAAATACACAAGGCTAGGATGTCAAAAATATCCAAAGACAGAAGCTTTTTTAAAAATCTAAATAAATAACTACATTATAAATTTTAGTACAGCAAAAATCTAGATTTTAAAAATAACTCAGATTCAATCAGAAGGTTCAATTTACACTATTTAGATTTTTTTATATATAATGTATGATTACATAAATAATTTAATGTAAAGTTCCCATGTTTAAACATTCCCAAGTATATTTTTCTATATAATATTGTATATACTTGTATATATTTGTATATACTTTTCGTATATTTCATAATTACTTGAATTCTTTATTGTGCTGTTTTTGCATAATAAAGAAGCAGATGAGGCACCATCATGGAGCCTTCAAGAAGCTGCCAAAGCACCAAGGCTAATGACTTATGTCCCTATCAACCTGCCTCATCTCAGCATTAAAAGTGCTTGTCAAACAACTGCTGCTTCTTGACACACTTGCCCCCCCCCTCCCCCCCCACACACACACACACACTGACACAAACAAAAGTCGCAGATGACAGATAAACAAAGTCAATTTGGTTTGCTTATTTTTTCGCGATGTGACAACTGGTGCAAGGCAAATACCTCGAGAGAAAACATAGACTGTGTGTGTGTTTGTGTGTGAGACAGTGAAAGAGAGAGAGATATAGAAAGATTTTGTAAAAGGACACTTTTTTCCTCCTCATGGCTTTGCCAGAGGAAGGCGAGGTTCATCAGAAGACCTCAGGAGCTGAGCTGCACCTCATGCCCAGCGGCAGCACTCACTAAAGTCTCTTAATTACACTGTGAATCTTTGGCCTGGAGCACTGGTGCCTCCTCATAAGAGGAATAACTACAGGGAACATGGTGATTATTATATGTTGTGAAAAGTCAGATGATCTTTGTTGGAATTGCCCATTGGCCATGCAGGTTGTGCATGTCTTAGACAAATTCTTGGAGGAAACTATTACAGTCATACTTTTACTATGCCTGCTAGGATAATTGTACTTGTACACTGTACACATGCATACATGAACACACACACACACACACACACACACACACACACACACACACACACACACACACAAAGAAACCTTTCTCACTATCCAGATGTAAGGTTTATGAGACTAGATCCAGCAGTTTGTCACACTAAAGTCATTCAATATTTAACCATCAGGGGGCACTGTGGCTCTTTCAAACTCTTTGCATTCTGAGACACTCTTTCTGGACAAGCGACTAAGATTCTTCTTTTCTGTTCTTTTCCTTCCCTCCCTTTCTTTTTTTTAACATGCATGAAAAACCTTCTAAAATGCACTGCCAAGCTGTTGTGTGGCCTCACAACCTCTGTTTAAATCAAGAATTAATGAGAGAAACAAAGTCTCATAACGAGCAGGAAAATGCCTGTCATCCCATTGCCTCTGACCAAAGGTACATTAGTGAAAAAACGATTAAAATATAACCTTTCTGTCAAGACGTTTATGCTCTTTCAGGTAGGAGAGTGGATGATAATGTACTGGTGTACAGTCTCTATTGGACTTCAAGCTATGGGACCAGCAACATGTTACCTAGAAAGATTCTTTAGAGAATAGATCAGGTTAATGACCTTGGGTACAATCTGTAATACTGTGATTAATACAAATCTAATTGCCATTATAGCTTTGCTTTTGGATGTATTTTATAAATTCCAGAACTATGTGCTCGGAGTGACTCAAAGTCCCTTGTTTTACTCTTTTAACTGTCTAATATTTAACACAGCACCCTCTCTGTTCATTTCTGCCCACTTCAACTCTGTTAGAAAGTACACTTTAGTCAATGTGTGTGTGCCAGAGAAAAAGAGAAGGGGAGAGAAAGAAAGAGATGGTGTAGGTGACAAGTCCACACTTTCCCTGCTGAGATGATCTATATGAGTTCAGCTTTATTGGCAATTTTAGCTGTGGGACAGCTGAGGCTCTGGCCATGATGAACACACACACACACACACACACACACACACACACACACACACACACACACACACTTAGACTGTGAAAATACAGTGATAGATAGATAGATAGATAGATAGATAGATAGATAGATAGATAGATAGATAGAAAGGGGATGTGGAGGTAACATTCATTCAAGGACATGCATCAATGAGAAACTTCAAAATTGTACATCTAAATATAGCCATTATATTTATAGATATAGCTTAGGAAAAACAAACAACCACATAAAAATTTCCTGTGGAACCTTTTTTAAGGAAACTCACAAAAAAGACAAAATAACATTGCATGAGAACATTACTTGGGAGCGTGAGTATTCTTAACTTGGCAGTGCTCTTGATAAAGTGTGCTCTGGGCGTCAGACACCAAGCAGTAATACCATTTATCCACACATGTTAATGAATGCCTTACAGATTAATCATGTGATTGGTCGTTTCTTTAGAAAACTGGATTTACATTAACACATTAGAGTATTGTTTCTCAAGTCCGACTGCATTCCCGGGCAGTCCTCCTTAGCATATTTTTCATTTATTTCCATGGGCAGCCCACCAGGGGAAGTCTCGGTGAATTGGCTCAACTGCGCGGAGTCTCGCAGCTTCCGTGCTGTTTCCTCGGGCGATTCTAACACCGCTGGCCTGAAAGACAAGCCTACGGAGTGACGAACACCATGAAATAGGCCTGTAATGAATAATCACGCCACTATATGTTCCAGTCGGAACAGGGCACCATTAACACACACTCTGTCTCACGGAGCTAAATCAATTTCTTCCTCTCACACCCAAACGCGCGCTTGCACACAGACGGTCTCGAATTCGCTCGAGCACGCTATTTGACTGCACGTGGACTCGACAGCTGTTTTACCAAAGACAGAACACGCTTTTCAAGCCCTTCTGTCTTTTACGCATCAGGGGCTGTTTTGTGTTCTATCGGGTCGTGAGAATGGCTGTCAATTAAACCAGAGAATGGAAAAAAACCCAGTGGGAACATTAAGGGAATTAACTTTTTAGAACAAATCGTGATGCACTGACAAAGTGGTTGTAGCTTCTTTCTAGCCTGCACGCTGGAATTCCGTGTGCGTGCGTGCGCCCGCCCACGGCCAGTCTTTGTCACTTTTTCTCAGCTGTTTTCATAGTGATGAGGCCCTTCCCTCATCACTCTTTTTCCTCTCTCTCAGCTCCTAATTAAGATGATCAGCTGCTGCTAGTCTGACATTTAAAGGCGTCGTTTGCTCCCTGGTGAGGTACGAAGGGAGCGGTCAAGGCCGTAACGCGAGCTGACAGCATCACAGCAAAGGGCGTTTCCATTAACGACCACATACGAAACGCACAGATCCGTTAGCGGCTACCATTAGCTACTGTTAGGGCAGAGGTTGTGGATGGGATTAGGAAAATTCCCGTTTGGCGTATAACTATAAGCAAATGAATGATGTATAGGACTGCTGTTGAGGGTGTTGAGAGTGCCTTAGGAATAGCAGCTCGTGACCAAAGCGGATAGTCGCCAGGTAAAGGGATCATGTGGTAATTTTGTGTGTGAGTGAAACGATGATACCATGTGTTTATATTGGTACCTGCCTGTTTCTCTCACCCTCTCCCACCCCCCTCTCCCACCACAACCTATTTATCTTCAGATAACTTTGTCAGATTGTCAAGCAAACTCTCCAGTGGGAGCTCAGCCTGAAGCCCATTAAGAAGGAATCAGCTTGGGCCTGGCTGGCCACAGACAGCCAATACCTTCCCTGAGCATCACTATGACAACGTTAACCAGGCTCCCATTACTGCCCCAAAAGCCAGCCTGGAGCAGCTAATCGCATTTCTGACTACAGCTGACAGCTTCCTTCCACTGATTACAAAACAATAGGACAGAATCGCTTTCCCCAGACCAGATGTAGGACAAGTTTAACATGTCTGTAATTGTGTTTTGGATTGTGGTGTGATAGTTGGACTAAAGGAAAGCGATGAATATTAAAATGGCCCAGACTTTGCACTGGCTGAGGTATGAGACCAGAGTGCTGTACGTTTCGCTGTATTTTAACTCGCAGTGACATGGAGTCAGGATTGCTGCTGCTACATGCAAACACACACTCACATGTGCACGTTTACACACACACACACACACACCACAGACATGCCTCATGAATAATTTGGCTATGTTAAAGTTGAGTGCAACTGATTTATTCTGTGTTCTTTTGAAGACCAGTGAGCTGGAGGGGCCATGCAAAGAGGATGGTGAACAGAGACGAACGGTAGCAATAAATGAGAGAGAGAGAGAGAGAGAGTGAGAGAGAGAAAGAATAAGAGGAAGGGTATTTGGTCTCTGCGGACTAAGTGGCCGCTGTTATTCTGCAGCCCTTCATGTTCCATCCCCAGCAGCACAAACAAGATGAGAATTATGAGCCTCAACACACTGACAGCACATTTCATCCTTGTGCTGACACACAGTAATAACTGGATGTTCTTTAATTCTGATATGCTGTAAGGAGGGGAATAGAATGTTGTGGATGTAAAGTACCTAAAGATGACGCCTGGGTTTCAGGCATGTCAGGTGAAAGAGGAGGAGTAATTACAGAGCTGGCCAGTACAGGGGTCTGAGGAACCACCACAGCACCTCCCCGCTGCCTCTGACACCCCAGTTTAAAAGAGTAATGACCCAGAACTAACGGCACCCCATTCATTTGGCTCTATCAAAGTCAACGTCTCTTTTTCTTTCACACACACTTGTATACACACATTACACATTAGCATGCGTGACAATTTTCACTGAGGTTGACTGTCAGCTATCTTAAACCATGAACACACATTTCGCTGCCATGTGTCGTGTTCATACTCACCTGTCACACCATACACTCCATGAGTAGCTTGGTAGCTGTTTGTTAGTGTGATCAGTTTTTTTTCTCTGACTACAAAATTCCATCAAGAAACCCCCCTCCCAGCAAAACCAAAATTCTATCAAGGTCACAAAACAGTAAGATACTTGCAGCTAGTATCTGTACAGAGTAATTGCAGGCTAAGTTTCAGGCTGTTCAGTATTTATTCTGCATTCACTTGAATGGTGAAATATAAATGATAAAAACTAAAAAATATTCACGTCACCAAAATACTGATAATGGCTAAGAATGAAAGTTCTGTTGTGTGGGTGGCTGGAAAATCTCGTTATTTACAGTAATTCTGCATCGCCGTGTTTGAATATGTGAAGGATGGAATATCTCAGCAGAAATCAAGGGAATGTATGAAGGGGTCCTGTTCCGGCTGGACCCTGGAGTCTGTATCTGTTCCTCTGCTACAGGCATGAAACAGAACCCCCTGCGCTGGATATAGACCCAGCTGGTTAACTCAATAACATAAGAGCCTCCGAGTGGCTGATATTCAGGAGCCCGGATGAGGAATTTTGCTTAAAATCCAGTTAATGCACGAGGGGAGAACGAGAGAGAGAGAACCATACAGTATATTATTTCTTTTTACGATCTATGGAGTATAAATCATAGCTTATTTGGGGGCATTTTCTTTATATAAATGCTCTTAAAAGATTTGTGGAGCTGAATATTGTTTGGAGCTGAACATGGTTTATGTAAGCTCTGATATTTGCATGCCAAGGTTGGTTTATGGTGCATTCTGTATTGTATTAAGTATTATGGAACCTTGGTAGGCATTTACTTGAATAAATAAAGGTTCAACTTAATAATAAACATAATAATTCTCTTTCTCCCTTATTCTCTCTCTCTAATGCCCTAAAGGTTTAAGGCACAGATTGAATTGGTGCTTTAAAAGCAGTCATATGCATTTAGGTAGTTTCTCCATTATTTCATTTCCTATTTGCATTATCCACTTAAAAGGAGGAACCAGTGATGCAGATCACATGGACATGTAAAACTACTCATGACATCAGCATGCTGTGACTGGGTACTTCACCTTGTTAGGAGAAAGGAAGTCTGATATCTCCACATATCCCCCAAAACAGTACTTGTATTTTTGTTTTCTTGCACATGTCTGATCTAGACAAGATAAGAAAAAAAAGTATTTGTTGTATGACTGTGAAAAGGTTTATGTCAGACTGGATGTCTGTGGTATATGTTAATAAAAAAAAACACAAGAACATATAAGAATACACAGATACACACACACAAATAAACTCATAGAAACACAATCACATACCCTCATCTGCATGCATATCTCCCTTCTCCTCACGAGGACACTTGTCTCTGTACTGAGTAAGAGCTGTCTGATCGGAGATCAGTCTCTGTAAAGAACTTCCTCCCTCTCATGTCTAGCCGTCTAAGGCAACCACTGACAACACTCATGTCATTATACTGTCTCAAGCCTACACTACCTATGAGTAGAGATGACATCGTAATGTACCAATACACCCCCCTCATACATCACCAATCCTTACCACATGTACACAAACACTCACTCATGCACAGACGTCGAACACACATGAACACACAGACATAAACACACTAACACTGAACACCGTATTTCAGAACCATTGCTCCGTGACCGCCGCTAGATCTGTTTGGTCTAGGTCTGTCTGATAAAACCAAGGGAATGGTCATCCTCCTTTCACTGCTCACCTCACACCCTCCCCCCCTGCTGTCAGGCTAAAGCCATGACTCTGTGGTGCAGCTCTCTGATTTCGTCCACCACCTTCACGTGGAGCTTGGGCTACAGCCAGCCCCGCGTTCACCGTGATGACTGTTCTAATGAGGCCTCAGAGGTTTCGCAGGAGAGTCTTGGCCCGTCCACACGCAAAGAGGCAGAGGAGGATGAACACTGAGAGCAAGAGGCGCAGCTTGCCCCACTGGAGATGTCACATCTAGGTTGAGGTACGATGGCTGATCCCCTACCCCACCCAGGCCTCTCTTCCCTGTGTCGTTAGAGCAATTGCTCATCGAGCCTCTGTCAGGGTCGATCGGATTGGGTGCACTGGGTGGCTGCCACTGCAGAGGAGGCCCCTCCCACATTTCACAAGCGTGCTTATAAACTCACTAATTCACACCCATACAGGCACAGCCTACCAACCAACAACTCATGCACTCTGAGTCTTGACTGCTTACTCTCATCCATCTGCCCCACTAACTCTCTGTCTGACTCTTTTCTGCCCCTCCACCCTGATTTTCACCCTCACTCCCTGATTTACTGTGATTAGACTTATATCCTTCCTATATACCTCTGTCATGGTATCTCTCTATCTCATACTACTTCCCTCCTCTCTCCTTATCCCTTTCTCTCACAAACCTACTTTCTCTCTCTCTGTTTTTCTCTCTCTCTTTCTCTCTCGTCAGTCAGTAATAAGTCTGATGTCCTTTGGCAGTGTGTCATTGCACAGAGGAATGGAAAAGGCTGGAACAGAATGAAAGATCTGGAAATGGAAGAGTTCACCAGTAAAGCGTCAAAACAACTAAACCAGCTGCAGAAACATACAACAGGGAGAAGAAGAAGATCTCTGTGTTTTAAATAAACTCACATAAACATTCTGAATACATATGAAGTGTTCATGGATTAGATGTTAACATATGCAGATATTTTTATAACTTTGTCCTCACATGTCTTTTTCCTGTCTTGCAGTAAGTGAATCAGTACTGAAACTCCAGAACTGAAGTAAACAGCCATTAAGGGATCTCTAAACTCCTTCGTCAAAATTCCGTATTTGTGTTTACCTTTCACGTTCTCTTTGTTTGTGCCTTGGGAGGATTGTACTGGAACTGCTTCAGCACACTCACTGTGTTTGCTGATCCCTTGTTCTCCACCAGGCAGCAGTGAGGATGTGAGCTGCTTCATCCAGCTCCATAATCGCTGCAGGACTTTTACCATCCCATCAGCCACTCACTGCCTCTCTCATCAGCCCTGCGCCTTTCCCTCTATTGACTTGTTTGTCATATATATATATATATATATATATTTTTTTTTTTTTCATTCATTTGCCAACTGAAAATGACAACTGGTTTATAGCAGAGGACAGAGAAAACACAAGTTCTGGCGGTGGGGGGTGAGATGGGGGTCTGGTGGAGTGAGGTTTGGTTGGGTGGATATGTTGAGCTTTTGTAGCTGCATATGTTGCATCTAAAAGCTGAAATTCAGACGTATCGTTTCTGAAGTCCCTGACTTAACTGTCATCAGCGTGACGTGTCTGCATCCTTGATGTGATTTCTGGGTGGCGAGATGCCGTCTGGGGGCACGTTGGCGGCCTGTTCGTTCTCAGTGTCATAATGGCAGGGTTTCTCCCGTGAGGCACTGGGACTGTGGCGAAGGCGAATAACATATGTTGTGTCTCAAACGCATCTCTCGGAGCGCTCCCCACTGACGGAGCGGAGCAGTCTTCTCTCCATCGCCGAAGGCTGGGGAGGAATACGCGTCAGGCCCACGACTGCTCAGTGCTGGAGAAGAAGAGGAAAGAGTAGGAAAGGACTATGCTCTCTTCACTGGGGGAAAAAAAACAACAGGACACAAATCTGTCCTAACAGTCTTACACAGAGAGAGGCAAAAGAACACCAATGACAGTGCTGAAAAAAAGGTTTGATACAGATCTTATTACTGATACTTTATATTACAGCATATTGTGGATTCTGTGTACAGACAACCTAATACCTAATACTGAAGGAAGCAGCCTATACCAGTCCCCGCTACGTCAGGGCCTCCATGTTTTTTGCAAAATCATACAATCATGACTGAAGGCATCAGTTTGTTATCAAGCCCTCCTTGATCTGGGTCAGATATAGCAGGAAGCAAAGAAAACCTTAAGAGCATAGAGTTTAATAGGCCTAGATGTTAATCACAAAACATTATGAGTACTGCTAAATGGTGTGCTTGTCTGTGCATTGTGGGTAGGACTGGAAACTCTACACAGTGCTGTTGTGTCTTTTTCTCATGTACAATGAGCCATTAGAGCATAGAGTCTTTGTCTCTATTAAGCAGCTGAATTTTTTCTCTCTCTTTGAAGGGGGGGGGGGGGTAACTTTCTATTATTTTGGTAAGGAAAGTCTCAAAAAGGACCTCAAGGCTTTGAGACTCTGAAGACTGAAAATGACTTCCTCAGTCTTCTGGAGCTAATTGCTCAGATGGCATCAGATGAGGGCATGGCAAGATGAC
The DNA here is from genome assembly GCA_025802075.1 of Tenebrosternarchus preto. NCBI lineage: Eukaryota > Metazoa > Chordata > Actinopteri > Gymnotiformes > Apteronotidae > Tenebrosternarchus > Tenebrosternarchus preto. Next base: position 4,492,595 of record JAOYMR010000027.1, on the reverse strand, counting down.
CAGAGGTGCACCAGGACCCTACAAACGGAGGGCATTTAAAGAAGTGGGCAGGCGAGCACTGGGTCTGTGTTCAGATGAAGGGGGCAACCAGCTACCCAATAGCCACTGTCATCCTGTATAACAGTATTCAGATTGTGTAGAATATCTCTGCTGATAATCACCAGCCCAGAGGCCAGTTCAGGGCTGAGTTCAGTAATTGGAGGCCCAACTCACTTACAGCAATACACCTTACTCACCTTAAATAAACTCCAGTCGGGGCTGAAGTGATATATGCTTATCTTTTTAATTTTCATACACTGAATGTATTTTACCTTGGGCTCTGTCTGGGTCAGTGGCTATTAGATCTGCTGCTGGATCTGTTGAGTGCACTTGTGTATGCCTACAACTGACTATGGTAACAGACTTGTATGTGCTTACAACTAACTTAAAGGCAACATTCAGATGATAGATAAAGTGTACACCTTATACAGTGTGGCAACCAGCACAAAGCTTTATATTTTCCAAAGATCAACTTTCCATGACAGTACTTTTAACCAAACTAAGTTTGAAGTCTGTACTTTTCTGTCAGTGTATCAAGCCAGATCATCCCACCAATATCACCCCAGCCAGATCACCTTTCAAAATCACTCCAACCCTTCTAACCATATAGATATTGTGTATAAT
>JAOYMR010000027.1:4479952-4491832 GCA_025802075.1 Tenebrosternarchus preto | reverse complement strand
CCCACCAATATCACCCCAGCCAGATCACCTTTCAAAATCACTCCAACCCTTCTAACCATATAGATATTGTGTATAATTTAGCCAGTTTCAAGTTTCATTTTGCATTTTTTCTATTTTATATTTCAGTGAATGTAGTGCATGAAGTGAATGAAGTGTAGTTGTCTACACTGAGTATAAATAGTAATGCTACCTTTACTCAGATTTATTTATATAGCACATTTTGTACACAAGACTTCAAATTAATTAATAAGGAGGTACAAAGTGCGTAAAATCAATTAATGGGTGAGTGATCTAGAAGATAACTGTAATGCTGTCTTAAGTTAGACTGAATCAATAGTCTTGATTTGAAAATGTCAAACACCACCCACCATATACTTTCACTAGAACATTTGGAATGATCAGAAGGCAACTGTTGTTTGGACTGAACAAACTGGAGAATTGAATTGACTGTGCATCTATGAGCTGAACACCACCAATGGAAAATGAATTTAAAAATGTAACAGATTTTTACATTTCCATTCATTTCATTTTTCTTCTCAAGTTAGATTAACGTTGGACCAGGGGGTCTTATCCAGATCTTCTGACACCACCAAATAAAAAAGCTCAGTTATAACATAAGCATTTTGACTAAGGGCGATAAATACCGAAAATGCTCTTTTCCTAGTCAGACAAACACATTAATAAGTAAATATCTATATTAGCCTCGTATGCACTGTAAAAGATTGTGTCATAGTGATGGTGTCAATATCACTGTGTCTCTGGCTTCCTGTTGCCCTGCAGAGTTAAGGCAGCAGGCTCTGAGATTACAATCCTGACCATCACCATGCATCATTAACTCCATTCTCCCTCACAACCCATCTCACTAAAAAAAAAAAACATCACTGCAATTAATCCTTCTTGCTTAGTGGAGCATCCACTGTTTCTGTCCTTCTCAAGCCAACACCCCCAACTATTATCGCTAACCCCTCACTGACCCGTCTCCTATTCCCACTCACCCCCCTCGTTGAACTAATTGTTTGGGGTCTGTGTTTCTCTCTGTGGCCCCAGATCTCACTGCCATCTCTGGGGTAGGTCTGACCCCGTCTCTGCGGCTGGCAGTGGGGTAACCGAGGCCAGCGGACCCTGATCCCCCCCAACTCTGGTCCCCCTTCCTCAGCCCATGGAAGATTATCCACCCTACCCACCCATTATCATGCAGCAAGTGTCTTCGCAAACATGGCTTAGCCTGCTCATGGTGATAGAGCTAGTTAGCTCTGCACTGACTTCAACGTCAGACACTGGAAAAGCATATCTGCATAAATCACCATCAAGAATTTGTTGTGCCTCGGGTAAAGGAAGGTCACAACATGACTAATAATGACAGAGCGTTGGCTATGCTTTTGTTCAGCCTGTCACTGCACTGTTGTAAAAAAAAAAAGAAGATTTTCAGAGCCTGTTTATCAAGTTATGCCATTCAGTGTTTACGTGCACAGCCACTGTACAAGTAACCTTTCTGTGGAAAAATATTACGCAATTGCATCTTTTTTTTTAAAGCATCAACTAGCATCAAAAGTAGCTGCTCTGTCGATGTGCTGAAAATAAAGTTGTAATGTTAAAATACCATTCTGTTCTCACCCCTGCAACATTTTACATTTATCTCTACATGTGATATGGATGATGACTAATCAGAAATCCCTTGCTTGATGAGTAATTAGCCTCAAACTTCTTGTGATATATAATGAAAAAAGGCCTATTTGATTTTGGTAAAACACACAAATAAGTCATTATACCACATTTATGGCAAAATCACCTGCTGGTGACATGGCTGCTGTGGACACGGCACGTGTCAGTTTTGGACTGAGGGTGTAGAAAAACAGAAGTGAGAGTGAAGCGTGAGCTGATGTCATGAGGGGCTCTGTGTCTCTCAGTGACGCGAACACACTCCACCCAGTCCTACTGAGAGGAGAAATGAGGGTTGTGGAAAGGGAGAAGGGGACAGATGGTGGGATAATTAATGGAGGGAAGAGACCTGGTGAAGAGACTGAGATGGAAGGGTTCAAGGCCCCAGTTTGTAAGGGACACAGCTACACAGCGCATGCACTTGAAAAGTGCCTTGGACAAACACTGGACTGCAGACTGTATTGTGAGTTCTGATAGAAACTTTCTCAGGGCTGAGTGGCTATGAGTCACCGATATATAGGTTTTTTTTTTTTTCTTGGGTCATATACGCTAAACAGCAGACGCTGTGAAGAGATTTCAACTGATATAACAAAGAATGACAGTAGGATGTGTTGTGGAAAAATCTATGTTTATGCTAAGATGAACCTGTTATGTGTTGGTACATGCTTTCCTTCAGCTCAACTTATTGTACATATAATATGAATCTCAAAGGTTATTGTATATTGAAACAATAACCTTAACCATCATATTTAACGTACAAAAATTGGTATGTGGTATTTTGCCCTCTCTGTTATGGCTAAAGTGATAGCCATATGGGCTAAAGTGGGACAAATCCCCACCAGATAGGGCAATTCATACACATTAGCTTTATTGCTACAATACATATTATTTTACTATTTTGTCTGTGTCATTGATTCATTCATGTTTAATATATGAAAAGGACAGAAGCCAAGTGACAGAAAGTTAGGCCCTCGTTGTTCCATTAGATACCCATCCCATAATCCTCTTCAGCTATCTGCCATTGTTCTGTCAGGTCAGTATTTGTCAGTGGTTTACGTGAATCGACTGTGATCCCAATGGAATGGTGGATGAGTGGTGAGATGAGTGGGGTTTTCCTGACTGGAAGACACCAACCGCCATATTACTACACCGCTTGTCATGGTAACAGAGACCATGGTAGCGGCCATTCGGCGGAGTGCTTTGTTGATAGTGGTTGACTCTTTTTAGCCTGGTTGCTCTTCCCGAGTGACAGATTAACGGCTGTCTCCTTGGTATTGTTATGACATACTTTCTGCATCAAGGACAATCCAAAGGGCAACAGAGCAAAAATACAGAATGTAATATGTTTGCCTTACCTTAGGGAATGGACCATCTCTTGCATGGATTGTGTGAGGCAGTCCTGGAGGAAAAAGCATGCCTGATAAGCAACAACGTTTGCTTGAGCTAGATTCAGTCTGCACTGGGCCCTTTCCCAGCAATTCATTTTTTTTTGTAAAATTAGAATTTTGTTAATTAGATTGAAAATCGTTGTTTAGAGTGCATGTGAGTGTTTTGACTTTCACGTGCATGAAAGTCAAGAACCAAAATAAGTCTTGAGACAGTTCGGAGACTTCTGATGGAGACTCTCTCGAGTCAACACAGTCCACCTACCTATCATTTTGGGCTTGTATTGTATTGTAGACTTTTTATAAGCCTATTGTAGACTTTTTGTTTGCTTTTAAAAGCCAACAAAACGCCTCTTTCTCATCATCTACATTATTACGAACTCGTACCTTGCAGACTCACTGGCCCCTTTATTAGGTACATCTGTCTTACAGGTATGTTTTATGGGTGTACATTTACAGGCAGAAGCCCATCTGCAGTGGCACACAGTTTTCCAGTCACCCTCTGCATTACAGCCTTTGGTAAACACTCTTATGTATCAAAAACATACTGTCAAGTTATAATCACATGCTTGGTGTTAGTTGGATGGCTATGGTGCTAACAGAAGCAGAAGTTGCATGGTGGAGTAACATCTTGCTAGTATGAGAGTATGAGGCACAGCGGTATTACTGGAAGTTTTTCGCATGCAGGGTCACTGCTGAATTGGTAGCTTTGCCATGCAAAAACATCTAGTCAGTAGTAAAGCCCTTGGTCAAAAATGACAACTAATAAAGAGTTGGAAGATGGTTTCCACAAGTTGTGCAGGGCAAAATATGGGATATAGTATCTAGATGTATATTTAAATGTTTTTAATTAACTAGATATTGAGTTTTTTTCCACTAAAGTATCAAAAAGTATTGTTAGTCATATGTAATAAAAGTAAAGTAAAAGTAAGAATAAGACTGATTAAGAATATGCAGTGTTGCCTTCTCATTTCATGTTAAACTCTCAAGAGATAATGAGTGTGATTGTGTGATTGAAAGTGAGAATGTAGCTTGCCAGCTTGTTTACAAGGGGAATTATGTTACTACTATGGTTGTTTATTCTAATATTCTAATATTTGCTTAAGCTAAGCTCTGTACCAATTACAACTAACAACATGCCAGGCTTTGTGTTGCATGGTCTGTACTGTATGCAAAATTTAAGAGGGATTCACAGTGAGGAACTGGCAACCAACTGACCTACTGGAAAAAAAAAAAAAAAAGTTGCAGTGCAGATGACACCACCCTCCTTCTGGCAAAGACCATGGAGGTTGAAGTGGGGCGGTGGTCATCGGGTTTGGCTGTGGACCAAGAGGTTTGGTCCCAGCTGATGAAGCCCCACTACTGATGGTGTGCCTTAGAGCAAGACATTGCAGGACTACAGTCAGACATCAACTGGTGTCTGTAAGATAACTTATTAGGCCTGAATCAATGTCCAGATAGGTCTACCTGAAAATAAATAATACAACCCTAGGCCAATACCTATATATAACTTACCCATAATAAACAAGGCATTGTGCCTTTCCGTGTTTTTCTTTGTGCGTGTGTGTCCTTCAAATGCATGAAAGAGTGTATAGTAATCTACTTCTGTCCAGCTTTTAATTGTGCTTTCATTTTAGAGTATTAATGCATGTATGTTTATAGAAAAGAATGAACTTTAGTAGGAGCATTTTGATGGCTACGTGAGAAATTTAAGAAACTATGCTGACACACGTTTACAGTCTACTAGTGATGAGCTGTGAAATTACTCAGACTTCTTTGTAAAATAATATCAAGCCTGTGACAGAAATACATTAAATTTCTCAATCTTTAAAAGCATCCACACATTCCAGAAATGTATAATTCCTCCTTGCCTGTATCCCAAAAGTGAATGTTCCACGGCAGGGAGTTTTGTGTGCAGGGAGTTTTATGTTCAGGCCTTGATCCCGCTGGGAGGTTCCCTGCACTGCTTAAACGAAGAGTGCTGACAGGCACGTGGATGTGGTACAACAAAGACGTGCTGTACGGACCCAGTCTTACTCTAATTACAGATCACATTCACTCCTAAATATCCTGTTAAAAAGATACACGAACGCTCGCGCGCGCGCACACACACGTACGCCGCTGATCGCTCTCTCTCTCTCTCTCTCTCTCTCTCTCTCTCTCTCTCTCTCACACACACACACACACACCTAACAACAACTTTTTTCCCATTTGTATCCAATGTCATATCCATTTGCCAGGATTCCTTTCCATTCCACTGCACAATGGCTGTCCAGTCCTAATGCTGGCCGCGGTCAGTGTCTCTGAGGACATGGCGCGATCATTCCTTGACTTGCGCTCTGCCAGCTTTTGCTTTAGAAAGAGGATCAGAGTGCACAAATGTTTTACTTTAATGACTAATTCACCGGCGAAAGAAAGCGCCTTTGTTACGCTCTGAATAGAGGGATTTACCTTCAAATCCAAATCAAATTGCACGTTTCAGTATCATTTCATTTTGGATTTACTTAACACTTCCTGGACTTCCCCCAGTACTTCAGCCGGTGTTCGAGCTTCCGTCTGGAGTAGGCCCGTATTTTTCATTGGCCATACATACTGCATGACAACTGTAAGTAGTGTATATTTTATATGAATAAATACATATACACCTAAGTGGCCTGCATCACGAATATTAAACATTGCACATTAAGTACACAGTTGTTTGGAATGCGCCTCTCCGCGTGCATTTTCTGTTATGAAAAATGACAACGGCAACAAAATTTGAAATTCAGATGGCTTTCCTTGGGGACTCCCATTTGCGATGCGTGGCAGTAATGTATTTGTTGTCTTTAGCACTTACCACTGCCATTGAACATCATTAGGTAATGTGCAGTCGCTGGTGGAGCAAAATAACGTGTTTATCATAATTATTTGCCGTGGATGTCATTTGAGCACCCCAGACTGGTTAACGCGCTCCTCTCTCTCTCAGACCCATACTGGTATTGCGCTATCTTCACCATACTGCCCAAATCTTCCCATTCATCATTGCGTTTTTACACACTGGTTTCTGGGGAAGAACATCATTAGTATAGCCTGTTTATAAAGGAGAACGAAATGGCATTTGGGGAACAATACGACAGCCTGCGGAGAGAAACGTTCGGGTCTTTAGCATCATTATCATCGAATAGCTATCAAGCTCCATGCAGAATCCCTGTCACCTTATAGATGGATTTCATGTCCATATGGACACTTTGACTGATATGAATCTTTTGCCTTAAACTTGAATCGCACAATTATTACAAGATTTTAGGGTCAGTGGAGAGGACAGGTTTATTTGGCAGATTTATTGGTTCATAATAATGTTTGCATATTTTGCACGTTATTAATGACTTAATGGCATACCATCAAGGTAAGAATCTAGTGGAACAGTTTAAAAGTAAATGTAAGTTAAAAAATATCTGACAAATGCTCTAAATATAAAGCACATGTAAAGTGACATGCTTGAAAAAATACTGCTTATGCACAATTAGTGAGTTATGTTTGTGCAAGGTTATATACATATTATACGTATTGGTTCCATATGAGTTCCATATTGGTCCCATATGAGTTATACACATTGAGAAAGAACTGCAAATAGATATATAAGATAACTTGGTGAATTCATTTGTTGAATTACATGTGCCTACACTATATGGGAATGATACTCAAGGCATCATTTCTTTGCGTATTTTTTTATCCTAGTTTTTGAAATTTAATTACAAAATAAAAAGTTTAATAAAATGTCTAAAAATGTTTGCCATTTTGAATACTTAGAATAAAACTCCTCTCAGAATGTTTCAGTATTTTTGTCAACAATTATTTGATTGTTCCAACGTACAAACATCAATCATGAAACAAACCACTCCTCAACCCCCAATCCAAACCAAACGCACATGGGTGCAACGTTATTTAAGATATTGTGACTTTTATTATATTAATGTTTTAGTTTCTACATAAGTAAAAAATATATATTATTTAATATATATTTATTTTATATTATTCTTACTCTATTCTTTAAATGTTTCTTAATAAAAAAAATCCCAAAATTACAAAATCTTTGAAACTCCTGTCCTCTATATAAGAACTATATTCCTCCTGAAACAATGGTACTGCTTTTCCAAAAAGAAAATGAAGCAAAAATAGACTACAAATGAAAGGAAGGTAAAAGGAAAATAGGAAGAAAAAAAAAGAAAAGTATTACAAGTATCAGGAACGAGCAAATGCTGTGTCACGTACTGAGAAACTGATGCAAGTGATTCAGGTTATGACATAATAATATGACATAATAACTATAATGATCTCCTTCATCATGTCACTGTCCCTTGACCTCCAGTGTCTCCTTCCAGTGTAAATATGCAGCCAGTACCACTTTGCGAGAAGTAAATCTATCCAAATCAGTCTTCAGCGTTGTACAGCAGACAAACACATTTCCAGACATTTATTTATACATATGGGAAATAATATAGGCTAATATCCCTGCCTTACTACACAGAACCTTCATATTTTGCAATATTGGATTATTATTATTGAGGTTAGCAAACTACATACAGGGCAAACCCCAGAGTCTAACACTGCCCCGAAGCAAACTACAAAAAGGCTTATCTCACTATTTTGTTTGCCACAAAGACCGCCATGTATCTGGTTCTTAATAATGGAGAAATATATGAGACATGGCATCCTGTTCCCTGTAAGACTGCTGTACAAGTGCTTCTGTTAGAAATTAGACTGGACATGAAAGTATCACAAGAAGTACAACAACAACAGCAATGAAAATGAAGGCTGGGGGAGATGTAACTGATCCAAGAACAGTGTAATAATACAGAAATATCCTACTTATATTTATTGTATTGCTCTTTATGTTTCGGTATTGGAATTATTAAAACAAACAAGCAGAAAGCCAACTTTTCCCCTATATTCAGAATATATAAAATAACCGTGACGAGAAATACATTTTTAGCACCCTAAACATCACCTATACCAAGGTCTTTTGTTGCATGATGCCTTTCCAAACTTCTGACATTAAACTGCTGAAATACTATTCCCCGCATTTAGTGAAAAAACTGGTGAAACAGCTGTAATTTTCAGCAGGTTAAAAAATTGAGAACATAGGTACATTATAGGTTATTTATATTCCATAATAAATTTGCAACATCTGTCAAATCACGTAGAGCAACAGTGTCATGAAGAGAAGGCATGAATACATGAAACAGCTACATTTCATGCATGAGGGTGTGCTGTGTAATCTTCCTCCACATCAACTCCTTCCCTCCGTTTCTCTTTTATAATCTTCCTCCACATCATCTTCCTCTATCTCCCTCTCTCTCTCTCTCTCTCTCTCTCTCTCTCTCTCTCTCTCTCTCTCTCTCTCTCTCTCTGTTTATTGTCTCCGTCTGTGTGGCCTGTTCCTATCGGTGTATTTTGGCTGTCTGTCTCTGTGTAACGTGATTGGATGGCATCCGCTAGCAGCCCAGACTGTGTTTGTGGGCACCCTGGTTGGCACATGGCTCGCAAACAAGCAGGCTCTCAGAGGGTGGCACGCGTGGCACAGACCAGCATGCCATCCAAGTGGAAGGCTCCCTGCTCCACTGCCCGCCCTCCCTCCCGCCCCGACAGTGTATCGGCTGGTGTCCGTGTCGTCCTGACATATGCCAGCATGGTTGGACAGGAAACCTGCAACACACACATGTGACAGGAAACTGTGTGCAGCTATTTAACACATGAGAAACACACGAAGGGGGAAACACACAAGGAGAAGGACAAGTGAACATATGTGGGAAAACATGGTGACATCATTGAATAGTGTTGACAGAATGCACAGATATATAGTGTGTGTGTGTGCGTGTGTGTGTGTGTGTGTGTGTGTGTGTGTGTGTGTGTGTGTATGTGTGTACTGTGAACTTGGATTTGCAGTAGTATGATATGACAACCTGGTCAAGTAATCAGCCATTGGCGTTTGGCACAGAGAACTTTAATTCTTCTGCACTTTCAAAGTGTCCTTGTTTTTAAATGAGATCTCAAAACTGCATTTTCCTGCTAATTACCATACAAAGTGAACTGGTCTGTTATTCGTCTGTAGAGGGATGTAGGTGCCGTGTCCGTCCTAATACAGCCTCTGGCTTTTAACGTTATAATAACACCATTTGTACCTTTTGTACAAAAGCCCGCACTCAAAACAGATATAGTTGTAAAAGTAGGTTTGTTGACTGAGCAGATGATCATAGATAGCCTGTCTCCTCTCACACAGTACTGCAGAGTTCATAAATATAATTTTTCTAGTTTCGCTAGGGGTCAAGTGGATGGTATGTTTAGCATTGAGACATATAATAAGAGATGTGGAAGGTCTTGTCTAGGGTATAATAGTACATTACCATAATGCCAAGACAGCTACTCCATCAGTCCTTAAATGTCTCTTATCCTCCCTCCCCCCACCTCACAGGATCTATCCAATCTTACCCAACCATCCCTCTTTCATTCACCAATCCAAAACTCCCCTTTCCAACGGCCCCCTCTCACCCCACTCTTTCTTTGTCGCCATCGGAATAATAAAAGCCCAAACCAATTACCAGCTAAATGTTCTCGGCATCCAGATGTTGAGATGCAAGGGAATGGGGACTGGGAGGGGAAGACAGGGGGGTGTCGTGCATGAGACGCAGAGAGAAAGAACACAGTGAAAATAGGTCATACCCACGTGCATCTGTTCGCCAGAGCATAGCCTCAGCATTTCATGCTACATTAGGCCGCTTTTTAAAAGCTAATCCGCCGGCATGAATGTTTTCTGCTTAATTTCATGGCAGTGCTGCCTGGCTACCTGGTGCCGTGATGGAGTGCTGGTGCGTGGAGGACAACTATGCCACCTAATAAAACTCCCATGGGGGTGTGAGCCTGCGGAGAGAGAGAGAGGCGAGGATCTGTACTCTGGTCTGTGTCTGTATGTGGGCTGGTGGGGGACGAATAACAGCTAGGTGTGATTATGGATTTCTGCTCTACTGCTGGCGGTGTTTCATGTGAAAAGCTCAAATACAGAGCAGCAGTATGCTTGTTTGGTTTATGCTAAACCAAGGGTTTTCAGCTGAGATGCTCCTAGCTATGAAAATTCAGCTACAGAGAGAAGGACAGCTGGATCCATTGGCTTTAAGGCTTTAGTCAAAGTAAAGAACATGCCTTTTCATGAAGCCTTTTCAGAATGACGGCTAACGTTGAGTCTGAGTCTACGGCACGTCGCGGTCTCCAGCACCTCCAGTCTGATTCTGCTGTTAGTGTTGTGCACTCGATCCATGCTGATCATTATCACGCATCTCTTTCTGAAAGCCAGTGGGGGAGGTTTTGTGAATTAAAAGCATTTAACCTGACTCTGACTGAGCTTCATTTGCTGCATAATAATGCAGCTGCCCTGAAGCTAAGTGCTAATCAACCCTAACCCCCCCCCCATTCCCTTTTAATTGGACGCATCCAGCTGATTTGGCAATAGGGCCTTTTTACAAGTACTTACCAAGATCATTGGTTTGAGAAATGATCCAGTGCACTGTAAGTTATGATTGGGTGGGTTCATAATGGCATTAGCGGGGCCGGAGCGCCAATGTCGCGTTTGCTAATTGTGGCTAATTTACTGTGAAGTTTGTGTTGGGATGGAGATGTTTGGGGACTTCCCTCATGCCATCTATGTGTAGTGAACGAAACCCATCAAACATTTTATTAGTAGCAGAAGAGAGGAAAAAGAGCACATTCATTGGTCTTGTAGATGGTAGTCAGAGGATCCACTAAACCTGATTCTGCAAAAAACACCCAGCCTAATTAACAACAACAACAACAATAATAATAATAAAAATAAAACCCTTTAGAATCTCTGTAACTGATGTTTGACATTGTGTGTGTCATCACCCAAAGACAACACCACAGTTATGGATCAAAGTAACTATTGAAGTAACTATTGGAGTAACAGGCTAGACACAGAGATACAGAAGCAGGGCCAGGATCTGGGCCTGGGGAAGCTGCTTCATAAATCCATGATAGAGGTTTGTTAACCCAAGAAACATTACAATTTCTTCAACATTTTTGGGGTGTGCCAACTGAGCACTGCCTGGACATTCCATTGCTCCATAAACTCCTCCAGAGTCATGTTTTACTTTCGTAAACATCAAGATGGATGTACTCCCTGATGGCTCCACTGTCCTTATCCGAGAAGTGGTGTACCTGGCAATGAAGTGCAGTGCAAACCAGGCCTAATGCACTGGCAGCTGCATTGCCTTGGATTTGCCAAAAACCCTAAGCCACATTCTGTTATGCTGAAGGGAACCATGATTTCGGGGACGTTCTGGGGCTATAGGGTACCTGGGAAGGAAATAAATGTACATAGAATCGTGGTACTTGGTACAACCAATGATTTCTTGTTTATTCTTGGAATTGTGGACGTTCTGCTCTAGCAGACAGGGAAGCCCTAGATCTCCATGGCAACTCCTTCACCAGCAGGGACATGTGTCTTGTGTGGACAGGTCTGGCAGCCAATTGCACAGGAATGTCCACCCAAGAATGATGCGCATTCAGAGAAGAGGCAGATGTCTTGGACCTGAAGGGAAAAGGCCTGGGTTGCTCCAGAGTCAAGTTGCGCTGAGATAAAACAGGCAGTTTTAGCAGCGACCATTACTGACCATTAGAGAAAAAGGGATTGTCACTGCATACATGAAAGACATGACTCAGGGTGAGTTCACCCTTATATGGTCTGTCCTACCACAGCAGAAGCATGAGACCTTCACTGCCTTGCCTCAGATTTGAAGCACTTCTTTCCGTCAGTTGCAGAACCTTGCTTCTGTGATGGCTTCTGAGG
>JAOYMR010000027.1:4466248-4478578 GCA_025802075.1 Tenebrosternarchus preto | reverse complement strand
ACACACACACACACACACACACACACACACACACACACACACATACACACACACACACACACACACACATACACACATACACACACACACACACACATACACACACACACACACACACATATATACACACATACACACACACACACACACACACAAAACACATTCTCTCTCTCTCATGGAAAAATCAAAAAGGTTATAAGCACATATGTACCCACACCTACCCTGAACTAATTATTTAGCCCTTCACATTGCCCCATTTCTATCTATAGGCACCAGTCTGAATGGTCTCCACTTCCACCATACAGAAGTCCTATTTAGACCAAAACAACTTTATTTCAAGGCCAGTAATTCTTCTCTCCTGCTCTAAAGCGATAGAAAGAGGCTGGTGCTCTCGGCGCGAACTTCTCACCTCCCTCTTACCTCTCCATCTTTCTCCTTCTCTGTCCCCATCCCTCCTTTTTTCCTGGACATATTATTTCATTTAAACTTCAATCCTATTTACGGCCACTCTTTCCCCTCGATTCGCCCTGGGCTATCAAACAATTCATCCAACAGCTCTGCGAGCCCTGCTTCACATCATAAAGATGCAGCAGGGATACATGGGGAGAAAGAGAGAGAGAGAGAGAGGAAGAGATGGAACAGCAAACCTATGAAACTGTCCCCAGTCCTCTTGCTGACGTCAGTGTCGTTGAGGCATCTGTGGTGAAGAACGATGAAGTATCAAAGCCGCTGATGAGAGAGACCGATGAGAGAGACCGCTCACTGTCACACTCAGACGCACACGCACAGTGGACACAGGAACATGTAAACACACACGTGTGCGCGCACACAAGAATGGCCAGATGTAGTAGGTGAAAATCTGAAAGAGAGACAAGACAGCAGTGCTACTGTTTGCTTACCTGGCGGGATTTTGACATGTGTCACGTTACTGTACCGCACACCTGACAGAGCCAAACACTGTAGTACAATAAATGTAGTGCAAAAAAATGAGTGTCAGTTTAATAGAGTATGTGTACGTGTGTAAAGGGAGATCAAAAGGAAGGCCTTGTTGTGTTTTAAAGTGAACGTGTGTGTGTGTGTGTTACACACAACTGTCATGTTAAGTGTGCGGATATGACACACAGATGCCTCTAAGAGAAAACCAGAGGTTCAAGCCTGTCAGAGGAAGGAGGTAGAAGCTTTGGAAAAGCAACAGCAGAAAGCCATTAGCAAAATGTGCAAATCTGGTGGTAAAGAGAGGAGAGAAAAGCGCCTTTGAGATAAAACGAGAGAGAGAAGAAAGCCCGACAGAAAGAATGAGAGGAAGGGATATGAGACGCCTCTGTCAGGGAAGGCCTGCTGTCTTCCTTCGCTGTGCTAATTTGCGCTGCTCGTTGACCACGTCAGCAGGACCGCGGCTGCCGCGCTCCTCTCATCTCCGACGCTCGGGGTGAAACGGGACGGCCGTCATCGACCAATTAAAGCCTGCCGCACGAACCGCCGCGTGTGCGCCGCTGGAGTTTGAGGGGAGCCGTTTGTAGACGCGAGGCGCCTCTCTGCCCGACGCAGCTAGGCGTGGCGTTCGAGTTTTCGGAATCACCTGGACGAGGCCCGCAGCGTCATCGTTCGGCGTGGCCTCAAAAAAAGCCTTGATGTCAAAGGGAAGTGCCGTCAGCTCCGTCACGCAGGGCGGCCCAGTCTCCTGTTATCACATGCTGATATCAGAGGAAAAGAAGGATTGGAGTGAATAAAACAGAGGAGACCAAAGAGGAAGTGGGAGGGGAGTACGTTTGAATGATGGACAGGATGGCAGTATGAAAAGCAAGACCCTGTTTTTCACCTGCAGTACTTGGCTGCAAGTCATTATGTCCAGTTTCTCCTTCTGTTTTGAACACCAGAGACTGAGATTTGAATGGAGAACACAAGAGTTTTCTTCTGTGCATGATAAAGTGGCAGAGAATGGAGAGAGTGAATGAGAAATTGAGAGGTAGAGAGAGAGAGAGAGAGAGAGAAAAACTAGAACTAAGAATTTGAAGAATTTGTGGTTATAAATTGCCCACATGGTGACATATAGCAAGTTACAGAAACTTCAAACACATCAAGTGGGACTTATTATTTTTTTATTTATATATGGGGTTTTTTTGTCCGTGAGTACATACTATTTTCAGTATGTACAATAGGAACTTTGCAAATATCTGTCCAGAGGTAAGGGCATGTCTGTGTGTGTGCTCTTAGAAATGTGAGACAGAGTGAAAAAAAGAGAGACAGAAAGAGAGTGAGAGAGAGTGAGAGAGCGAAAACGAGGAATCGGGGGGGAATGAGAAAGGGCTGTGAAATCATTTGACTGCTGACTGTCCTGCTGGGTAGCCTAAGGCTCTACCACATTTCCATTGAGTTACTTTATGATCAGGCCACTATGTTATTGAAATATTATCTCTTTAGTGCCGGCTCATTCGGCCGTGAAGCGGTAGCTTCACACTGGACCCAAACACAGGGCACTCGCTACTCAGACCAGAACGTCCCTTTGATCCCAGCCAGCCCTGTATCAGCAGCCTTACTGGGGGGGGGGGGATTATGGACATATTTTATGCTTGATACTGTGAAACATTTGATTAATATATTAGAGCGACTGACACTATGGATCTCATGACAGTAGAGATTTATTTTGGTGACAAAATAAGCATGCACATGATTTTTTGGGGAAAAGATTTGTTAAAGTGTATAGAAGAGATGGCAAGATTGGTATACACAGTATTAGGAAGGGAAGTGATTAGAAAAAAAAATGGGATTTTTAAATTTATTTTAGCAGTATTTTTTCTATATATACAGCACACTTTCTATGTATACAACACACTCTCCTGTACATACAACACATTTAATACAGGCATAAATAATAGCTTTAATCATCTTCTGTGGAAACTGTCACTGGTCATGTTGATAAATGCACACAGAAGAAAGCAACAAAGAAATGGATTAATTGTAAATTCACTCCATAAACTTCTGTTAACCCACGGGAAAAATCTGGCCTAGTCGGATGGTGTGGATGGATTTTATATACTGTGATTCATTCTTTACAAAAGCTCTATTGTATTATGTTGAAACAAAGGGTGTGCTTGAGATCAGGCTAGACACCGATCAAAACCAGATGGTTTTGGAAACATATTCGCATGAACCCTTGCAAACATTTACTAATTCCTTTGTAAAAGGGTCTTGCTTGCAGTACTTGCCTTTTAAGGTTCATCTGGGTCTCAGTTTTCTAAGGAGATCCGGTGATGTTCAGTGCTATTTAGATTAGACTGAGCTGAGAGAACAAGCGGTGCGGTGGAGGACATCACACTCACATCTGCGCAGCAGAAGGACGGCCCAGAACGTGTGGAACCTCCCAGGCCTCGCTTTGACTTGGTCGGTTTTCAGCAGTCTGACGCACAGGTCCTTCTGTCTGCCCTGGGTGTGAACTGTCCATCCCATCCCTTCCTAGGGATGGAGGGGCCTGGGTTTCTCCTGCTGCTCTCGTTCATCTGCACAGCAATAAGCTGCACATCCGGCCTGCTCTGCTCATGGACGTCTATTGTTATTAGATGAATTTATTTAATCGTTTATTTGTGATGGGCTTCACTGGCTGCATGGTCTCTCCTCAACATAGACGGACATCTGTCCTAAGCTCCAGATCAGCCTGATACACGCTAGTATCACTGCAGTGCAGCATCTGTTAAAGCATCCAAGCCAAAATCCTATTGACCACATAATGTGATGCAGTGTTTCCATGTAACTGGGTGAAAACAGAACACATAAATACAGATATTTAGATGTACAGTCGATCATTGACCTTAACTCTGTAAAACAGGCTTCATCTATGTTTACGATTATAAATAATATATTTACATATATATTCACACATTTTGTATACATTTTATTCTATATTATCTTTTTTATAAGTACTTTTTATTTAAACACTTCCAACAAATGCGTGGTACTATATCATGGTTATTATGGAAGTAACAGATATAAAGGCAACTTTGCTATTTAATTTCACATGCATTGTGAAGACCAATGAGGGAAAATTATTTTCTTCTCATTTTAGAGCATTTAGGGCAAGCTGTAAAAAAAATGCACAGGCAGTATGTTTATAGAGAAAATAATGTTGAGATATTCCTTTGAGCATTCATTCACAAACCCATGAATCACATGACTGGACTAGAGCAGGAAACCACTCACCATCACGGAAGTTTGATTTCTGTTAAGGTAACGAATAATGAGAAAACGAAAACAGTATTTTTAACATTATGTTTGGATAAATCACAAAAATCACAGCACTTGGAGTGTAAACATGCCATCATTGTCTCAAATCTACTTTAGAGAGATCTGGGGCCAGTGCATAGTCAATTCAATTCAATTCAGTCCAGTTAAATTGAGTTCATTTCATTATAGTGCTTTTAGCAGAAACAACCCCGCTACAGAGCTAGATCTAGACAACCCCACTACAGAACTAAATCTAGACCCCTGATGAGCAAACTGAGGGTAACAACTCCTTCGGGATTTAAAAAATCTGGGAGGAACAGATTCAGGAAAACCCATCCTGCTTTGGGCAACACTGGACAGCTCTAATAAATGGAGACAGATGACAAGTAAATTAGGTACACAGTAAATAACGATAGCCTAGTACATTATGATAATAAACATTACTTCCATGCATTATTTTGTCAGCTAATTTGCAAAAATTTGCAAATAAATATTGTTCACAGCACTAGGTAAGCACCAAGTCCAGCCGGTCCAGAGGAGGGGAACCCCAGCAACACTGACATCATGACATCATGATGCCACGGTCTCACAGCGGCATCCAATCAACCAACGGGGGCCCACGCACCATTCGGCAGGAGGACACAAGAGCATGCTGGGTGAGCGAGTGTGCGCTGACATCACCACGTCATGACCTACGGACTGGCACACTCCAGAAACAGCACCTGCAACCTGACACCTGCATCCAGTCAGACCATTAAGTATGTTAGGTATATTAAGGAATGCGTAGGTACAGTGTTAAGTATGCATATATCTGACCAAAACTATAAGCAAACCAGGTCACATTTCAGCCTGAACTTGAAGACTGAGAGTGTGTGTGAATCTCACACACACACACTTCCAGCGAGGTTGTTCCATAGCTGAAGGGCTTTGTAGGAAGGAGCTGGCTCTGGAGAAGCCTGCACTGGGTAGTCATCGTATTTGCCGCAGGTCAGAATGGACAATAAGGTTGCTTAGATACTTATGTGCAAGATCGCTTTGCACTTTATTGGTTAATAATAGTGCTTAGTAGTCAATATGAAATTTAAGCGTCAGTCAGGGCAGCATAAATAGAATGGGGTAACCATGGTTCAAATTGCTGGGTTCTAGTCAGGCTTCTAGCATTCTGGACTAGATGGGGCTTGTTTTGACCTGTGGGAACATCCAGACAGCAAGGAGTTGACACGATCTAACCTTGAGGTGATAAATGCATGGACTAGTGTGAGAGGCCTGAATGAATGCACCAAATGAACCAGGTACCATTATAAACATCATTTACGTTTCTGTCTCTGATGGTTTCGTGCTGCAACACCGTTACTGGATTCAGCCAGAATATTTGGTTTCTCATCTCTGGCGGAGGGCTAGTTTGTTTAGTCAGAACCTGTTTGTTTTATGGCGGTGTGGGACCGCACCTCTTTAATACTAGCGCAGACGTCTTCCGAGCCGTCTAAAACCACATTAAATATGATGTGCAAATTCCCAAGCTGCCGCTGAAAGAACACTTCACGGCGCGGCGCGGCTCTCTCCCCGCCGCCTCGTGTTTCTTTCATGTGTTATTCACCACTTCAGAGCGGAGGAGAGGGAGTGTGGATGAAGGGGCGTGAGACACATTTGCGTGCTCATCTTTTTTCCGCCGAGCGCCCCTTCCTGTGAGGAGCAGCACCGGCGCGGCCTCTAATAATGTTTTCGGCAGTGTTTACTAATGTATCATTCATTAAGCTGCAGCCTCCACCACGAAACATCATCTGTCTGGCAAAGTGGAGGTTATTATCGCCTTAAATCATCTGACAATATACCTGTGTGCCTGGGCCTGACACTCTCTCTCTCTCTCAATCTCTCTCTCAGCCTTTTGCCCTAAGGGTCCTTAGGCCTTCTTCTGCTTTTCTCTCTCTCTTCCTCTCTCTCTGTCTCTCTCTCTCTCTCTCCCTCCTGCCCTGATGAGATATGAGTTCAGCTTCTGATGAATGTCATATTACCAGTGTCACTGGGTGAGTGCTACTGGCTGCTGCAAATAGTATTTCTCTCTCTCTCTCTCTCTCTCTCTCTCTCTCTCTCCTTCTTTCTCTCTCTCTTTCCCTGTCCTCTGTCACTGTTCTATCTCTCTTCCTGTCAGCTTTCGTGGTCTATTTTCCATCTGTCTCCCACATCTATATCTTCTGCCTTTTCCCTACCATACATCATTTAAGAAAGTATAATAGGTCTCTCTTTCTCTCTTTCTCCCCTTTCTCTCTTTCCCTCTCTATCCCCCTTTCTTTTTATCTTTCAGTATTTCTCTTCTTTACTCCTAGTAGCTGTGTTTGCACATTTTCTTTGTCCAGAAGCAGTTACTCTCACAGCTTATGTGCTCAACATCAGCATGAACATAGTTAAGCTGACCATGACTAAACATGGGTGTGGTGATGTGATCCTTTGTTTTATAGGTCCTCCTTTCTCTTGAATGCACATCCAATTCTCCCCTTTACAAACCCCCCCATTTCTTTACAGAATACAATCATATACCTGCATACATACATACATATACGTACATAAAGAATGCATACAGAAACTTGTATATCCACTTTTGGGAGCACACTGAGACCAGAAAACTGGTACAAAAGTATTGATGCTTGCAATAACAGTCAGAATACACAGGCTTTCTGAATTAATTGGAGAAAAAGTAAAATAAAAACCAAAACAAAACAAAAAAAAAACAAGTAAGTTAAAAAATACCAAACACCAGTGGCCATGCCTGCAGCTTCCAAGTTCTGGAACATTCTGATCCTGCAGTTTCCACACAGCCTGAGCTTTGGCAGTGAGTGCAGCTACAAACATCAGCGTTGCTGTAGCTAACTCACAAAGTGTTTCTTACATTTGCCCGAAAACTAAACACTTTTATACTCTTGTTTTATGTACTTTTAAGGGTCTCTGAAAATATTTTCCACTAAAAACTTTTCCACAAATTACAGTGCAGCATCTAATTTTAATTCTAAAAATTGTGTGTGTGTGTGTGTGTGTGTGTGTGTGTGTGTGTGTGTGTGTTTGTGTGTGTAACCTCTATATGTTTGTGTGATTTCCATATTTTTACCCAGACTGTAGTAATCTACTTCTTCTCTTAGGTTCTATTAAATGTTCAGTTTAATTCTCAGATGTTCTGGTACTGTATGAGATGTTGAAGGCTGTTCTCTTAGACTGGTTACATATTTAAAGTGGTTTGCACATCACAGAGCATTTGTTCTTTCTCTCCCTTACATATCTACATCAGTACTTTACATTGGGCTGTACCATTCTTTTCTGTTCGTTGAATTTTCTTTCTGTTATGTGTTCATTTATATTACATTTTGACAGGGTGGTAGGTTGGCTGAAACGTATCAATAGAATAGAAATGAGAACAGTGTTTCCTTTTCCACTGAAAACACAAAGACATTTTGCATATTATTTATACAACGAACTTTGGTTTTATGTGAATTACTACTGTTTGAAATAGGCTGTCACTTAAGACACTTCAAAAACTATTTTACTGAAAATATATGGCAGAAATTGCTTTAGGTATGTGAAAGAAAGAATATTGTATGTTATATCTTGATTTTTTTGTATCATTAATACTAATAGAAATGTATAATACTGAAATCCTCAAAGTGGAATGACACCGGGAAATGTAAACTCTAACTCTGTAACAGCTCAACAGTTTTCTCAAGGCCTAGCTGAGAAAACCATTTTCTGACTGAAGTACCACACAGGCTGACCTACTGAAATTGCTTTAGAAATGTTCACTTCTGGCAAAAATGAAATAGAATATCTTTGTTATTCTCTGTGGTTCTTTTGGCCATAATTGGGACTTGAGGAACCCTCTCAAATGGGTCAGAAATCATAATTTCCTATTCTTAACCACACATTCCTGCTCATCCAGACATATACACTGACATCTCTCCCTCCTTCCTGCACCCCCCCCCCCCCGCCGCCTCTCTCTCTATCTCTCTCTCCCTCTCCCACCCATTTATTCATTTGCTTTGTGGGCTGAAACTAGCCCGGAACATTAAAGCCTCCCTGAATATCCAAAAAGAACATCCTTGACGTTCTCCCTCTCTCTCTCTCCCTTCTCTCTCAGTTCCACCCTTCCTCCTTTCATTTTATACTGAGGGGTGCCCACAGCTTATAATAAAAGGCATAGGATTTTAAATTAGAAATTAATTTGGATAATTTGTCTCCTACGAGCAGCCTCCTCTGACGCGCCTGCCAGGAATATGTTAATATATCATATTAAGTAATTGCTGGACCCAGATGCCCATGATTATAGCACTGAAGAGAGGGCTCATCTAATTAGTGTGAGCTGCCTCACCCACATTAACACCACAACAGTCTGCTTAGAGCACCGCAGAGTCAGAAATTACAACCTTCCAGCACAAGGAATACACACACACACACACACACACACACGCACAGACACACGCACACACCTTTAGTGTAGAGAATGATTAAACACACCTTAGAAGATAACAGACAGGTCTATTCCATGACTTCTCTGAGATGTATATATGTGTGTGTATCTGGAGGAAGTTGGGAACTGTGGGTCTTTTTGCCGATGGTTCAGGCCTTTCCCTTGCCACCTTCTCCTATCAGTAAAGAAGCAATAAAAGCAGACTGAGAGTGAGTGAGTGAGTGAGAAAGAGAGAGAGAGAGAGAGAGAGAGAGAGAGAGATAATGGAAGGTAATGAAATCACCATGACTCACTTCACTCATTCACCATTTCACATCTCTCAGCACATTGTCCACACACGATGGCCTGTTAGTGGCCTCATGTCTACTCTGTGGACTTTATGGCATCCCGCAAAATTCATGTTGTAAGATTTCTTGATTTTAATGGCAAACATTTTTTCTTTTCAATGTCACAATAAACGTACAAAAAAGAAATAAAATAATTATAAAATAAAATAGCAATAAATAAACTGAAATTGATTTTTCCTATGCAATCTGGAATAAGGTGCTTGCAAAAATGAGCTCTACTCTGTTCTCTGGATAAATGATTAAATATATTTTTTGCCCTTTTTATTGCTTTCAATTTGTTCCTCAATATTATTTTTTTAGTCCATCAGGATTCACACAGTGCACTTCCAAACAAAGAAAAATCTCATGCACAGAACGAGCGAGAGAGTCCACCATGAAGCTCAGTGGAAGCGTTTTCATCCAGAGCTGATCCTGGATCCACACTCATCTCCACCACGGTGAGGTGGAAGAAGGGCTTGAGTAACCAACACGTGCGAAACAAACACAGCATTGTGCACCAGGACTTTCGCTCCTCTCTGTTTTCCCAGCATCCCTTTCTGTGGCTGTCGGAAATCTGCACCCTGTGGCCTGTCGCGGGTCTGTGTGTGTGTGCGCGGTGTGTGCCGAGGGTGTGTTCGGCGTTTCAAATCATCTCACTCTGTTTTCCTGCACTCGGGAGCAGCTTCACAGCCGTGGGTGAAATTAACGCTGCTTGCTCTATGCGAAGGCTTTGAAATCGTCCACTGGAGTCGCCCCACAACGAATTCCATCGAGTTTTTTTTTTTTTTTTAACTACATGACATCCTATAAGCCACCGTGATGAAAACTTTGCCCAACTCAATTTACAGTGTTAAAGCAACACGCTGGTCAGGTTACCGGAGGACGAGGTAAACATACTAATCGATTGAACATGCCTCTAAAGGAAGAGCTCTGTCTGCCATAATTTTTTATTATTTTTTTTTTTTTTACAAATGTTTAATTAGGTCATATTAATTAATGGAGTCCCTCCCTCACTCTCTTTCTTTCTCTCTTCTTCTTCTTCTTCTTCTTCATCTATCCTCTTTTTTCCTGATAGATCTGCAGTATGACCTCTAGTTAATTGAAACCCAAGAGACTCCTCTTGCATAAAATCAGATTTATCTCCCCTTAAAAGGATTCTGGTAAAAATAGTGCGAGAGTAGTGGCTGGGGAGGCGAAGGCCTGGAGCCATGGAGACGATGTTCACTTCCGCCCTTTGCCCTTCCTCCATCGCCGGCCTGAAACAAGTGCTAGCGCTAACTAGCTGGGGATGCATTAATTAATTGCAGGAAAACACAGACAAAATGTCTATAGGGCAGATTTCTTTCCCCCTGAATGAGAGAGAGAGAGAGAGAGAGAGAGAGAGAGAGAGAGAGAGAGAGAGAGGGGGGATAAGAGAATGAGGATTCACCATGTAAGATTCCCCCTTGACAATTAGGTGATGATCGCCATGGAGACAGTGGTGCACTCTACCAAAGCTCTAATTATATGTGTCATTCATGGATGGGCACACAGGAACTTCCTGTCTCCACAGAGTCACCTGGGTGCATCACACCTACTTTCACCACACCTACTTTTACGAGTTTGTCATTATGGAGAAATTATATCTCTGGGAAATTCTTCATAGCAGTCGTTCAAATCTACACCCAGATATGTGTGCTACTGTCTCAGTCACCCCTGTGCTACTACAACAAAAACATATATGGTTGCTATAGTACAGACACTTTCAGTCCAGGAAACATAAGGGTCTTTATATTAAATCAATCACAGACTAAAACATTTCACAATAGTTTTCAGGTTTAGAACTGAATCTAAAAACAGTTTGCTCCACCCTGTGAAGTGCACTATAAAGGACATGAGCTAGCGTTTTATGCACCCTGTTTAGCGCATGTCAAACAGGAAGAAATTCTGGATTCTGCCTTGGTTTTCTTTGTGCTATAGACAACACAAAGCAAATGTGCACCGAACACTAGGAACAGGCAAATGTGAGTCCAAGGAAATTCACCAGCAGAGTCTGCACCTTCAAACAGCGGACAGAACTCTACCATTCACAGATAAACCCACCATCGAGGAGGCAGGGTCACAATCTTTGTACCCAATTACTGCATACACATATTTCACATTCAGACACAGGCGCAGTGCCGAAACCAGCCTGAGGGCGACCGTTATTGATGCTACACCCCCAAGGACACGCACATATGGGCCCCTATCTCAGTCTTCTATTAATTCACCGTTATATACCTCTTCCATGCTAGCATTTACATTGTGGGGAAATAGCGCTATAATTAAAAAAAAAAAAAAGCGCGTGCGTGTATGTTGCTTGCAGCTGGGGTGATACATAACGCAAACGTGTTGTGCCTCAAATCTGCACTCCCAGGCTCCCCCTCTCGATCTTGGTGCAAATTAATAGGCAACCGCCACTGGTGCGTTAAATTACCTCACGTCGGACGCCGAAGACGACCAGATTATTTATTATTCCCGATTAAAGCAATTCCTCCGTTCCGCTGTTGGGTTTGCGCGACTTTCGTTTCTACGTTACATCATGAAAGACCTGAGACGCATTCGGTCTTTATTATGCACTAAGTTGAGGTAATATCTAATTAAATGCCGTCGTGGACCCACTGTTTTCAGAAATAACCCTTAACCTTGGCCTTTATGAAAAGCGTACAGTAATGCAAATGTATGGAAATGGCCATGGGCCTATAAAATTAAATAGAAACTTAATTCTTTTCTGAAAAGGAAAAAAAAAGTACTTTTGTCATATCTGGCAGTGTTGTGGGGTTATTTTGGTTAATCTGACTGAAAGTTTACCAGGGACTAAGGTGTCAGTAAAATGCTTAAAGAAATCAAAATCCACAGGTTTTTAGGCATCAGCTATACACAAGGCCGTTTTGTTAAATGCTGTTATTATCTTAGAAATGCTATTATTGTCTTTAAGGTAAATAAACATATATAATTTGCTCATATATAAATGAGTAAATTAGTACACAAAAGTTATTGCCCCAATTTGACTTAACTCATATGATTTTCCTTCAGTTTAATTGGTTGTATTGTTTTGATTTGACCACTGCTCATAAGTGTGTGCCGTGTACTGTTGAGTTCTCTCTCTCTCTCTCTCTCTCTCTCTCTCTCTCTCATGACTGTGAGCTGTACAGCCTGCAGTCCTCCTTGCTGTATTTCTGTAATGTCTGTGACAGGACTCAGCAAACCTGACACCCATCCTGTTCATCTCCTCTGGTTTACCACTGAGGGGCCGCGGGGGGGGGGGGGGGGGCGGGGGGGGGGGGGGGGGGGGGGGGGGGGGGGGGGGGGGGGGGG
>JAOYMR010000027.1:4431946-4442440 GCA_025802075.1 Tenebrosternarchus preto | reverse complement strand
GTTTAATACTGTATTAATACTGTATCCGTACCACTATAGAAAGAATGCACACACATGTTAACGTGTTACTCCAGTGGCAGGGAACTGTGGAAATGGAGGAGGAGAATTGCTCAGCACTTGAGGGTCTGTCTAAGTGATGGTCAAATGTCGGCCTGAAATGTGCTTCCCAACAGTTTCGTCATAATGTTGTGGCCCGAGTGTCACTGTGAAACCCTCTCGCTTAGGATCATCTCCATGCTACGACACTTTCGGGAGATGGTGTGCTGACTGGGAACAGGTCTAGGCAGGTGATAGATGTGCCACTTCTGGCTCAGGGGCCCTGTTTGGCTCCTTTTTGTAATTGAAAACTAGCCTCTGTTGTCTGGGGATTTGTCCTCTATAAAACAGCTTCAAAACAGGAAAGCCATGGTGGGAATAGACCCTAAACATAATTAATTTTGGGACTCTTATTATTGCGGGAGGAAGAATTCTAATCAGTTGCAGATTCCTTCCTGTTTGCTTAGCGTGACCGTAGCCAATTACCTCTGAACTCTTTGTTACAGTTTCACTTCCTCTTTCACTTCAGGAGCAAGTGGAGAAAAAAAAAATATTGACAAAGATAGAAAAAGGGAGAGAGACTGAGAAGGAGAGCCAGAGACAGACACAAATACAGAGAGAAAGAAAGGAAGAGAGAGACATAAGTTATTACTGTACAAAAACAACTTCCTACTGCATGTTGAGTAATACACATACGTGATACAGAGCAGTAAGTTTCAAATCAAGCAACAGAGGAAACTACATCACACAGAATATGAATGGGAGTGAATATATCAGGTGCCAAACTTAAATAAAGTCATTTTCACAGGTTCACAGATGGAACTTTACAAACACTACATCATCAACCACAAGGTTTCATCAAATTATGTCTGCACCAATTATCCTCATAAATTGTCAGTCATTGCAATGAGGGACTATTATAATAATCATGAATGTATTGTGTAACATAAATCACTGTGTAATGTAAGAAGTGCAACTCAAAACGAGGCTGATCGTGCTTTGATTTATTAATGACATTAAAGGATTTAATTAAACCATCAAGTCTTGCTTGTTTTCTACAAGCATGCAAACATTCCACAGATGTAGGTGTGCAGTGCTACCTGGAAAATGTTGTCCTGGAAAATCATTTATTTGCAGGTAGAAGCAAACAGGTATATATGAAGAAAATAAACAAAAAAAGACTTTGAGGTGTCACACATATACAATGTTAAAAGCTATTTTTCCCCTTTTGCCGTGGTTTTGTAGATATTACACAGCATAGATGACAGTGATCTACCACTCTTCACTACCATCAGATCTCTTCTATTACTAGCGCTGAGAGGCCTTTATTCGCTCTCTAGCCTCTAGTGAAGGCTGATCTCGAAGCACGTCAGGACTAACAAACATGACTATTTATTCCGGTTAAGTAATGTCTCATCCACCATATTCCACAGAGAGGCTGCGGTATAAAACACTCATAAGGTGAAAAATGGTGTCGTTGGCAGTGAACATGGGGACCCAACTCACTAAACTAATACAAACAGAGTAGAATCATTCCCCTTCTGTCCCGCTTTGGATCATCTTCCAAACAAACAGTATTCCTAGAAGAACTGATTGGGTTAGGTGGAACATTGATCACCTACATCGCCTGCAGAAAGGAGATGGCTTTACAAGCAATAAAATGAGGAACAATTATATTATTCTACTGAAATAAGACAAAGTGCAGACAGAGAGTGCCAATAGTGTGGCAGGGCTACACCATGGGCCAGCTCTCATCTGTTTGCTCTCATATATACATGTGTGTGTGTGTGTGTGTGTGGGTGTGCGCGCGCGTGCGTGTGTGGGTGCATGTGTTTGTTTCGTTCTCAAGTGGCATGATAATCCAGTGAAGTTTCTCAACTGTTTCCTTCTGCAATCAGAGAGTGGAGGCTCACTGCAGATTGTGTTCATTTGTAAAAGCAGCCAGACAAAATTGCAGCCCTGGGCTGAGAAGCCATAAAGATGCTGATCAGGAGTGGAGCTAAACACACTACACTGGGGGGCAGGACGTGTCACCGGCAGATCCGCAAGACCAATGGCTGTGTGTACCTGACTCAAACCGGCGCCTCTGCCTGGAATTTACAAACACAAAGCAGACTGAGAAAACACCAGTGACAAATCAACTGGTGTATCCTTGCTTGTCCTCTTCCACCTCCACCCCCATTTTATTGCAAAATTACCATGAATTTAGAACTAAACAAATTTACGATTTGAATATGTTGTTGATGAACTGCATTACAGTAAGTTAATTCCCTCCATGGAAATGTTTGGGTATGCTTTATGAGTCTGCATGTGCTTATTGATCCTTTGGGGCAAATGATATGTATATACATTCCACATACCTAAATAAATCTTGCTTAAAAGTTGTTTAATTTAATATTAAAATGATCAAATATTCCACAGTGTGATCGCATATTACACAATTTAATGAAACTGGTTTTAAGATCCTGAAAGAGATTAAAAATGAATTTATACACTAAAAAAATATGTAATTTTCTTTTATTTTATTGTTTAAGAATATTAGAGCAGGTGTTACTTCTTAAATATAAAAGGTCTTGAAAAATGTACAAACTTTAACCGTGTGCCATCAGAGGGGGTGGAAACTGCAGAGACATAAATGAGAGGATTGAAGCCTGCGCTGTGATTGACAGGTCTACCTCTGACTCTGCACCCTGGGGCTGACTGACAACACGGTTCATCTCACGTTTAGCGAACGAGCTAATGCGGCAAATTCCTAGCAGACGGCACTCGGCCCTGCCGAGACCAACCGCTCCCTGGTGGACTTTCAGATCCCAAAATAAATATGTTTTTCCATCTGCGAGTCTGAAAGAAACCAAATATAATTAAATGTGACTATATAATTAAGCCTGTTTAGAAAGCACTCATTTACAATAAATTAATACATACACTAATTACACGTGGGGATAATTCATCTGTTGTGGTAAACGGTTAATATTTGCGTAGGTGTCTGACTATGACGCCGGGAAGAAATTGAATCACATCTCTGGAACAACTGATCTCTTGCCAAGCTTAATAATTCATTTATGGTGCAGTTCTGTCACACAACTGTCTTCCTTTGTTTTCTCCCTCCTCATGTAAGCAGTAACTCAGTTTGTGGTTGTGGTCTTGTAGCTTCCATTTTGTTGGTTCTGGCAGTGCAAACACATCTGAACCAGGAGAAGCCTAGAAAATGTCCTAAGCTAGGAGCATATCCACTTAGCCCTTAATTAGGTTAATTAGTGTGTGAACACATTTTTATACAAGCGATCCAGTATATGGCAGGAATGTAGCATGTAGAATTATCATTAATTATTTTGGTGCTGAAACGCACTTAATCAGGATTAATTGTAGGTTTACGCTAGCGGCTTAGCCTAGCACACCCTAGGCTGCTGGTTGTAAACTTTGGGTTCGAAGTTTGCTGGAGGCGGCTGTTTAGTAAATTACGGCTGGGCTGTGAACCCTAACGTGAGCCCAGGGCCCAAATGGGCCCAACCTGCGCAGGATCCCATCGGAGGAACAAGAAACCAAAGAAAACAAACAAAACAACAACAAAAAAACAGACATAAAGCAAATGAAAACAGACATAAAGCAAACAATATCATCATGAGTCGTTTCCAAGGGTCACACCTACTGTGTGTTTAGATACAGAACATTTTCAGATTTTCTTTAATATGTAAATACACGTATGTAGACGCACAAGACGTCTTATATGGCTTTAACGTGGAAATTTGCAAATTAATGTTGTAAGGCACTGAGAAATGATAAACTATACTTTCACAACATTTATGAAAAATTCTGTAATGACTTTGTAAGTATTTCCTTATGCAATAATTATCTCTCTCTCCTTCACATTCTCTCACTGTCAGTATTTCTCTCTTTCTATTTTTCTTTCTCTATCTTTCCCTGCATTGCACATGGACAGTTTAAAGAGGACATGTTCAGTTTTTCCTGCGTTCAATTCGAGGCTGAGCCATTCCACCTTTCATTCCTCTGTCATAATGTGTTAAATGTTTTATGTTAAATAATAAAAGGTATGAAAGACAGATTAAGTGATTAATTTCCTTTAGCTAACATGATAAAGTCTAGCTGGCCATTTTATTGTCGGTCTCATAAATGGGATTGTTCACAGTAAAGTTCTTGTCATTTTACCTTGAGGCAAAGACATTTTTATTATTTTATTCAAAGAAAATTTTGTTTGATATTTTGTATAACTCTAAACTATTACACTGTATCATTTTATTATCAACTACAAGTTAGTGAAGGCATGGTGGTTTGGTAGGTTTAAAGTCATTTTCTGTAGATGTCAATCAGATACTACAGGTGAACTGAGGTGAAGTACAGGCTGAGTTTTGCTGGTGAGTGAAATTTAATCAAGCATTTCACCACCATTCATATGAGTGCATATGTGGCGTTTTCTTTGTATGTGTGAGTGTGTTGCATTCTTTGGTATGTGGGTGTATGCATGTGTATGTGTATGTTTTTGTCTGTGTGTGTGCAAGTGTGTGTGCGAGTGTGTGTGTGCGAGTGTGTGTGTGTGTGTGTGTGCTTACTAGTTTGTGTCTTTTTGCATGTGTGGGTGTGTCTAGTCCGTGTGTCTGTAAATGTATGTGGACGACCGAGTGTCCTTTGTGCATGTGTGTGTGTATGTGTGTGTGCAAGCATGTGTTTTCTAGTTTGTATATGCGTGCATGTGCGTGTGAGTGCACGAATGTTTTTGTTTGTGTGCGGGTGAGTGTGTGTGTGTGTGTGTGTGTGTGTGTGTGGGTGAGTGTGTGTGTGCATGCACTTGTGAGTGTGTGCGTGTGAGTACATGTGATTCTGTGTTAAACTGCCTCAAGCCGGGTAGACTGGGTAATCTTGTATAGGATTGACAGTTCTCATCTCTCCCACCCTTTGCTCCTTTGCCCTTATTTGACAGTGAAAACCAGCTCATTAGAGGTGCAGCGGGAACAGTCAGTCCCAGACAGCCACTGCACCTCCACTGCCAGCATCCTGATCAGTCAAATGTGCATTTCCACATGACAGCAGTCCGCAGTAAGCAGGACGATCATTACCATGGACCCTAAAAGTTCTACGCAATCCTGAAGAGACTGAGGCCCTTAATCTTGACACCGGGATTAGGGGGCCTAATGGTAAAACACACACCGCCGATGCAAACGTTTTGCTATTTAAGCGCAAAGTCGTCTGTGCTGCGGGGAGGCTGACGAGCGTCGGCCAGCCGCTGCTGCAGGGGAGAAGGACGGAGCCGATATATCACGGCCTTGCAGGTGCCGTCAGGTCTGCCACTTACGCACAACAAATGACTGTACACAAAGCTAAGCTCAGCCAGCCTATGCAGATAACGTAGTCGTTCATTTTCACATGTGCATGCTAACCCTGCATGATAAACGCCATGCCTGCCAGCGCTTTCACCTGCTTTTCATCACACCGCCACAGTCTCTCTCCGTCTCTCTCCCTCTATCTCCCCTGCTCCCTCTGTCTCTCTCCTAATGCAATGCAGATCGAGGCAGATTCAGCTACCGATCTCTCTTCTCTGTCACAGACAGTCTACCGTGGTCTCGTAATTAACATGAACAAGCGCTGTTATTTCTCTTATCTTGCCCTGGGACACAGTGTGACTTGGCCACTTTAGCAGCCTGGCTACAAGGGACTTGTTAGTTGCAAAACAGGTGTGACCAATCAACTAATTTGTCACTATACAGCATGTTAACCGAACTGTCATAACACAATCCTTCCGTCACATGCTAAGGAAGTGATGTATATAAAAGACTGGGTTAGCAAGTCCAGAATCAGGAGAGCACATTAAACTCACTCTTTGTTTTACACTTTCCCATAAAGATAGACAGTTGTCTTCTGCAGTCATAAACTCCCATTCTTGTATCTTCTTTTCCCGCCATCTGAAAGAGAGAGAGAAAGAGGTAGAAAGACAGAGAGGCAATAGATATAGAGTGTGATAAAGCAAATCATTAATAGCTGGTTCTCTGGCCTCTGCTGTGTACTTTAAATCATTAGGTTTGTGTGTGTGTGTATCAGGGGTTGGGACAGTGGAGGGTCAATGCTAAAGACCTGCTGGCTGTGTTTAGCTGCCCCTCAGGAGTCGTTACAGCTCTTGACTTACTACTGAAGGACAGAGCTACATCTCTGCATGGTCATATCCACGTGGTCAGTCACGTGACCGA
The DNA here is from genome assembly GCA_025802075.1 of Tenebrosternarchus preto. NCBI lineage: Eukaryota > Metazoa > Chordata > Actinopteri > Gymnotiformes > Apteronotidae > Tenebrosternarchus > Tenebrosternarchus preto. The sequence goes on along the minus strand of JAOYMR010000027.1, from coordinate 4,436,207 downwards.
GCTTCTCTCCCGTTACTTCCTCTTCCGAATTATTCATCTGTGTAGTCAACTGCCAAATAGCTCAACACCAAAAACCTAAGAGAGACTGAGAAGAGAGAGAGAGCTGCGGTCAGAGAGAGTCGTGCAGAGGCTGAGACACAGCTGTACCTCCAGAAGGTGCCTCCATCGTGTCTCCACCCGTGAAATGAGGGCGCACGTGAGAGTAACAGATGTGCAGGTGCAGTGGGCAAGCATAGCGTGGAAGAGTGAGAACACAGCACGGAGGTGACACGGAGAGACCTGACACCCAGCACAAGGCTCTCACCCAGAAGACACACTGTCTGTCACGCTCTCTCTCTGTGTCTCTCTCTCTGTCTCTCTCCCTCTTGCTCGCTCTCTGAATGTCTCACGTCTCCAGCAATTCTCACATTCCTGAAGTGAGAAAGTCGCCGTGGACAGAACATGACCCGACCCCCCCCCACACACACACACACACACACACACACTCACTCCCTTTCAGAAGCATCACCTGATGCTGCCTCCCCCGTCGAACCCGTTAAAGGTCAAGCCAGCGTGGGGCGCTGTTGAGCCTCCTCAGCCACCCCTGTGTGGAAAGGAAATGTTGAACATAACAAATTAAGTTCAGTGTTGTGACTGTGTTTATGTAAATCTGCTGTCATCACATTCTTTGCAGAAGTGACTGCAATGATTCTTCTATATTCCTGACTGTGATAAAAATTAAAAAGTCAAAGAATGTGAGGATGATACCAGAAAGGCATGAATTTATAACTCTATAATATATATATAATTTATATAATATAACTCTATAATTAATATATAATTTATAATTGAGATATTTTCTGTGTTTACTCTTATGGATCCTGGTTTAGTCAACACCAAAGTGATATTGTGTAACTGATAAGGGGGGGGGGGTAACTGAGGGGGGTTACCCCAGTGACCGTTACCCCAGTGACCGTTACCTCAGCGCGACTGCAGGACCAGGCTGAGATCTCCACACGGAATCTGTAAAGAGAATGGTGGAAGGAGAGAGAGAAAAAGAGGAGAGAGGGAGAAGGAGAGAGGGATAGGAAGATGGAGAGAGAAAGAGAGAGGGAGAGGGGGTTAGAAGAAAAAGAAAAAAAGGGAGCGCTCCTTGGAGCCTTTCCTCCGTCATTTTTAAATCATGTGTACAAGCTGTTTCCAATAAACTGTTAAATTTGATAAAGAGGCCAGTATTATATTACAAAGCCCAGAAGGCTCTTGGACTTCTGCTATCATGAATACATTTTGCGCTGATAATAATGTTGTGACTTCTGCTGTGTGCTAACGGAGAGCCTGCGCTCACTGGAAATCATGTCTGTGCTTGACACCTGTATAAATGGACTGTTGATGAGATTATAATATATTTATGCTTGGTGTAGTTGAGCTGAAGGAGCAGTGGAGGTGAGATGGGGAGGGGCGCGAGACGCGAGACACGCGAGAGACGCGCGAGCGCGCCGGTCTCTCCGTGTGCTGCTCTGTGCAGGTACCTCCGCTGAACTACAACCTGCAGCTCACCGAATGTCACTCAAACATGATGGATCCTGATAAGATGAGGTAGGAACAAGGAACAGATGGAAACGTTTATGGGTGTTTTCTCTTGTTCTTTCTTTTCCTCTCTCTCTCTCTGTGTGTGTGTGTGTGTGTGTGTGTGTGTGTGTGTGAGAGAGAGAGAGAGAGAAAGAGAGAGTCAGTTTAACATTAGTTTAATGTGCAAATGTGTGTTCAGTTAGTACTGTTTCCTTTTTACCTGGGAAACTTCACCAATTGTAGAAAATGGAATAAAAATGAAAAAATGGAATAAAGAACAGAATTTTAAAAAGTAACAGAATAAATAACAATGTAAATATGAAACAAACAGATGATAGAAAAAATAAACAAAAAGAATTCTGGCTTAACTGAAGGATTTACTGTCAATACCATTACAGATTAATCAACATATCCCCTGTGGAACTCCAACAACAGTATTATTGGCATCCGAGATTCTGATAAACGCAAACAACTGAAATGCTTACCTTTTTTTAGAAAAGTCTTGTTTTGGAGTGAACCAGCGTTCGGATGTGAGCGTCTGGTTCTGGCCGACCAGCGGGGAGTGGGCTGAGGTGCCTCTCTGGGCTGCTGTGATGTCTGCCCTGTGATTTGAGGGCTTCAGCGCTGGACGGATCTGAATGCATGACGGAGAGGAATGAATCTGCCTCGGGGGAAATTTCCAGCGTGCGGTACAGCGAACCTGTCCGAATAACAGATCACACCTCAACCTGGTCACTGGTGCGCACACACACACACACACACACACACACACACACACACGCACATGCTGAGCCACCCACATGCCAGCATGTGTAAACAGTGTATACTCACACACACGGTGCGTTAGGTGGTAAGAAAATGAAACCTGAGGCAGAATGAAATCCGAGGTGAAATACACAGGCCAGACATGGAGAGTGAAAGGAAATGTACTTACAAATTAGAACCACTCAGACAGGATTGGCATAGTGTAGTTTAAACGGGGTCATTTTTCATGGCTTCATGTAGGAATTCCACATGGTATGGATATCTTTGATTCCAAATCATGGTGAATATGTGGGCATGTTTATATTTGTTATTCCAGGTTTTCACCTAAAGTCTGATGTCTCTCTTCAGAAGTGTGAGCTGCAGAGTTCCCACCCAATGGAGATCCAGGATTAGCCCTTATCATCTGTGTCTTTGACAGTTAAATGTCAACTTTCTTAGCAATCGGCTACAGCAGCATCCACCCAACGCAACTTAACGCTGATATCGTTATTGTGCAATAACCTCAGTGACCTTTTCTTTAAATGAAGGCGGAATAAACCAGTTTAAAACCCGCACAGCACCTAAGAAAAACGCCAAGTGCCTCGACACGCTTCCCAACCTGATATAAAGGGGTTTTTTTTCCAAGGGCTTGTGTGCTTCGGTGGTTCTCGACCCCATCCGGACCGAGGAGTGCGCCTTATCTGACATGGTACATTCTTTCGGAGGGAGGTTGAGGTCCAGGAACACTATTGGTCGTCTTTCTCCCACGGAAATCCATCTCAGCCAGCCGGGCAGCTAGAGGTCCAGATGTCCTCTGTGAAAGCCTGCAATTACAAGCAATCCAACCTTTTCAACCAAATACATACCTACCTCCATCACAAAGTATAATAATTCAAGTAATCAATCCAGCAAGACTAGACAGATTATATTAAAGTCAAATTTATTTATATAACACTGTTTAGAACAGTCGTTGTTGCAAAGCAGTTTTACAGATGTCCAAGTCCAATCCTCCAGTGGCAAGGAAAAAGTCCCTAAGAACATGAGGAAGAAACCTTGAGAGGAACCAAGACTCAGAGAGGGGGGGGGGGCATCCTCCTCTGTCCAACACTGAGTATCATAATAATAATGGCACAAACATTCATGTATTGCCAGTAAACAGCTGTTCCAGCTGAAATGTTTCAATTGATCCATATCAGCATTTCCGTGGAGGTTTTTTCTTGTCCTGAATATCACAGGGAGCTGTTTTACACACACATCACTGGTCAAACACACTCTCCCTCTTCTCCAGTTAGCTAACTTATCTCACACACACAAGGGGGTTTCCCTCACAAGACAAATGTGCAAAAACACACCTGAAATAAAGGGGCTCAAAAATCCAGGTGCGGTACCTGATTGTTCTCTGACAACCTGATTATATAAGATTCTGTGTTATAGAACTTCATTCAAATGGTTATTATGTAGTAACTTTACAGATGCCTCACAGTATTTAACAAAAGGTAAAAAGGGGTTTGGGTATTTCGCTTTCAGCGAAAATGTAAAATGCTGAAAAGGCCCCCATGTGTGTACTTTATACTGGACTGATCCCAGCAGTCAAAGAGATTAAATAAACCCAAGCAGAAACACACACAAAGAAACACAGCAGTACTCCTGCGGCTCCTAACGGAAGCAGCCTCTGTGGGCATGTTCTCATGCAACCAGACAAAAACAACCACACTTCCTGCTCTATATTAGCTAGAGAAAGCTCACTCCGGATGTTTCCTATTAGGGCCAGCATCAGACCTCTCTGGATTATTAATGGTACACTTATTAAGAAGAGAGCAGTGCTCCAACCCTTTCAAGACATGTCTGTTTATGCATTTGTGTGTGTGTGTGTGTTTGTGAGTGTATGTGTGTGTATTTGTGAGTGTATGTGTGTGCCCATGTGTTTTTGTGTGCATGTACGTGTGTGTATGTGATGGGTGTGTGTGTG
>JAOYMR010000027.1:4393658-4406258 GCA_025802075.1 Tenebrosternarchus preto | reverse complement strand
AAAGGGAGAGAGAGAGAGAGAGAGAGAGAGAGAGTATACAGGGATTGATATAAAGGGAGAGAGAGAGAGAGAGAGAGTATGCAGGGATTGATATAAAGGGAGAGATGGTTGCATGCATGACTGGTTACTGCCCCATAACCACTCACTCCACTCTCTGATGGGAACTGTGATTCCTCTCCCCTTCTTCACATCTCTCTCTCTCTCTCTCTCTCTCTATCTCTCTCTCATGCTTTATCTCTCTCTCTCTCTCTCTCTCTCTCTCTCTCACTTTTCCTGCCTCTCTCTCTCTCTCTCTCTGTATCTTCCACTTCTGTCAAATTACTTCACAGCCAGGACTTTAGTGCACTTTACACTGTAGCTTTAAGAAGACAAGCACCTCCAACATCACACACACACACTCTCTCTCTCTCTCTCTGTCTTGCACCCCCCCCCCCCCCCTCAGCACACACACACAAACACACACTTCCTCTCCCTCTAACACACCCCATGACCCCCACCCTCATCTTTGAGAGCTGCTATTTCAGGAATCTTTGCCAGATTTTTTTTCTTTTTATCTGTCTTTCTTTCATTGTGTGTGTGTGTGTGTGTGTGTGTGTGTGTAAAGAGCGCTCCCTCGATCCGTGCTGTTCCCTGCCTATGGACTGACCCGGCCCGTGATCTCTGGCACTGTGCACTATGGGCCCTCTGTAGAGGTATAGGAAAGGAGAACCCTTCTCTCAGAGCATTAGCCCAGAAAGGCTTGTCGAGCCAGCCTGGCGTGCTGGAACCTACTTACAGGAAATGCACATGCTCACTGTGTGCATGGGCAAAGATAAGACGGAGGCCAGAAAAGGCCAAAAAACATTTTGCTAACATCTCAAAAAAAAAAAAAAAAAAAATCCCCATTTTACTAACAATTGAAAGTAGCTGTGTACTACAGTCAAGGGCTATCCCACCCAAGCTGAAGCATGTTCCATCTGGTAATGTGTTTACTATTGTAATCCATTTAAAACAGGTGGTTGAGTAGTTCAGGGTTTAAATAATAAAAAATGTAGCAGTTAGTGACATTACAGTTCTAGGATGCATAGAGTTTGGATGATGCCAGGTTAAACCCAGACAAAATCTGCACTGGTTCTGATGCAGTATACTGAGATTTATTAAACGGGATTAGGATTAGGATTCACGATCTAACAGCACCCCTGGGTCTAATAGTTTCTCTTGATAATTTGTTGATTTATTCTTAAATTTAAATTTAGAAATGAGTAAAATACATTCAGACAGACAAATGACCCTCACTGAATAAACAAATGACCCTCACTGAATAAACTTTCCAGAGTACTTCTGAGTCCATGTTTTGTTTCCCTTTGACCAGTTACAGTAGGCCAGTGCACTGATCCTGATCAAATGTGTTCACACTGCATGGAGATTGCCATTTCATCTGATTTTGAATCTTGTATAGAAAAGGCCTGTGGAGCAAGAATTAGAAGTGTGAACCAATTTTCACACAGGAGGATAATGAAGCAGGTGATAAATGATATCACCTTTCCCATCGCTGAAGTATCTGTGCCAACTGGGGATGTAGCCGTGGTAACTGGGGATGTATCCGTGGTAACTGTTTTTAGGGTGTGAAATCCGTTATCCCGCAGTGGTTGGCAGAAACAATTATGCGGCTGTACAGCCAAATGAATAAAAGGAGTGCTTCTCTTTTTCCTGCCCGCGGCAGTACCCCAGAACTTTAAAAACCCCCAACTCGCTTTATCTCAGCTAGACTACAGTAACACTTTACGCACCACTATCATGACAGTCTGTGAGACGAACTGCACTGGTTTTAATTATGATGTGTGTGTGTGTGTGTGTACGTGTGTGTGTGTGTGGATGGGACGATGAGTTTGCTTAATTAACTCGCTTCTGCTATGGACGATTTCAGTTGTAAGTCGGTTCACGTGTCTGACATACATATTTATTGGAACAGGAAGTGTTTAACACCGTGCTGCTATTTTGTAGCTTGATGTGCGGTTAGTTCTGGGCAGAGTTAGCTGCCTGAAATGTTCAACGACGTCCCTCCACTTGGAGACGATTAGACGAGCTGGTAATGGCTTCCCACTGGTGGCCTCTCCGACCGTGCTGGTCCACTAAACTTCACTTCCTGTCAGAACTACAAGCAGCGATGCTGGCTGGTATTTACTCCGTCCTCATTTCCTGTTGTCGCTGTCTTCTGTTTCATCCGCTCTCCTGCAAAAATAACGAAAATTGTTAACGGGCGGGAATTTTCTCGTCTAACGCATGCGTGGATGAGAAGTGCGTAATGGGGCCCAGAGTGAGTGCCAGTGACTTCAGACTCACTAAAACATGTTTGAAATCCTTGTTGTTATGTTAAGCTTTAAGATTTTGCTACTGATAGTACCAGCAAATCGTTTCAACTCAAGCAGATAACACGCGTTGTGTTAGAAAGAGGGATACCATGTACTCTCACACAGTATCCACTGCAAACTGTAACCACGTAAAAATGACTTTATTGAACTTGACTGTGGCTTTTATGGGCTACATTCTTCAGTGATTGACTCTTTTAATGTCTCTCTGTTGTGGAGACATTTGTCTTTAGACACAACTTAAAAAGCAGAGGCCCAGGGAGTGACCTAAGGTATTTTGATTCAGACCTTGTTAAAAGTTTAGCTAGCTAACTGCATCAAAATGCACTTTGATCTCCACCATTGATTTGATTTTTGCTTTGTACAGTATTGATTCACAGGCAGTTTGAAAAACGGGTTATTTACAACAATCTGAAATATGTGCAGTGCTTTTTATTCAATTTTATGTTATCCCAAAACGTGTGAGAAAACATAGTTTACTAGTGTTCTCTACAGGCAAAAGCACTCACCAACAAGCTTAATATTATGTGGAATATTCTCTTGACATCATGAAGTAATTTGTGTGCTAGTAGCTATCTAAAACACACACAAACACACACACACACACAAACACACGCACACACACATGCCTGGTGCATTGTCGCATTGCTGTGATAGCGTGTTCCAAAGTTCTGTTTCCATGACATTCAGCTGGGTGATATAATTAGATGGCAGCTGAACACATGGTAGTAAGCGTTCTCTGGAGGGAGGGAGAGTAATGATGTGCACAGCAGAGGCATTTGAAGAACAGGTTAGGAGTCGGCCGAGGGGCAGCGCGCCTGCCTGCACCATGGGGATGACCTTGGGAACTTTCTGGAACACTCGAGACCATGTTGCTTCAAAGACAAGCATGTCCTTGGGGGAGATTCTGGAAATTGGTTATTGTATTGCGAAGGCTATTTACCTTTTTGGGGGATTAACATATTTAATTCCCTCTGCTAATCCCATCGGAGTTAATACCCCTCCATTTCCAATTATCCCGCTAACTGTGACGAGGAGGAAATCAGGAAAGCTTTGCCACAAACTGCTTTTAAGACCTCGTTTTGTTAAAGCAACGTCTACACATGTGATTCCCCCCTTTCCTGTACTTTTCAGTTGTTACACTAGTAATGTCACTGCTCACATTGTCACTATTTTTGAACCCCACTCTGATGAATGTGCACCTTTTACACAAAAAAACATTCAGATGCTTAAATATGCTTTACCTACTTTTTACAAACATGGAACCTAAGCCAAATCCAGCAACAGATAAGCAAATCCAGTCATACTCACTTGCTGTGAGCATTTCCTAAAGAAGGCTAAATCACGCGGAAGCAGAGAGCATAACGAGTGTAGGGAGAGAGCGCAGACGTTTCCCGACGTAGTCCGTGCGCGCTGGCGGAGGGGAGGACTTTCCCAGGACAGGGCTTGATCTGAGGTGAGCGGATGGCCTGCTCTGCTCACCATCATCCCCTGGAGACAGGAAGTGTGACGAAAGTCCTGGGATCTGCTGGGGTTTTTTTTTTTAATAGGCAGCTCATTCATTAGAGAGATTCCTTTAGGATGACACAGGCTTGGCGGTGTGTGTGTGTGTGTGTGTGTGTGTGTGTGTGTGTGTGTGTGTGTGTGTGTGAGAGAGTAGTTAGTGAGGGGTCTAGACTCATGTGATTGTTCTCAGTTCATCATTCATACTCTGGACAGTAGATGCAGACAGAACGTCTCATTGCAGTCCTTGCAGTCCTCCTGCTTGGAAATAGTGAGATCCAGTTTCACAGAATCTAATGATCTGTCCACTAAAGCTCAGACAACACAAGTCTTAACACATTCAACTCCAGCCGCTCCAGTTTGCTTGTGGAGGCTCTTTCGTTTTTGGGTACAGTTTGCTGCGATGCAAACTGTGAACTCACAACTCGCACTGTGATGCAGCGTGAAAGGAACGTTCTGAGCATCAGAAAACCCAAGCTGGCAGTGTGAGATGTGCCAGAGTTGATTTACGAGCCCCAGCGTTGGGTGTCACTCACTCTTGTCTTGGTTGCTCATGGCTCAGTGTTCTGTAAGCAGATGATGCCTCTTCCAGTCCCAAGATGTGCTCCTTTACAGTCGTAAAGCCTCTGTGTTCATCCCTTCTGAATAGATTCTCATTATTTTCACATCCAGCATACAGATGGGTGAGTTTGCAGAATGGTTCGTGTCATTTGGACCAGCTGGATTAGTCAAATCGGCATCGGAATACCCCAAGTTGAATACACGAGAAGATCAAAGTGACAGATTATTGTTTACCAGTTGCGGGCCAGCGTGATTCCCATATCCTGTCTGAAAATAAGGAAACCTGTGTTATTTGTGTATGCTGGTATTCTCAGAGCTCCTCTGTAACAGTTTCCCCTGCATAGCACTACAGCCTTCTCTGGGTAGCTTTGATGTGGTTGGTGGCTTTGTACACTGCTAATTACCCTGGTGGGGTGATGGTGCTAGAGTGGGGGGTGTCTCAGGATGTTAAGAGAGGAGTGTGTCTGTAGAGGGAGAGAGAGAGAGAGAGAGAGAGAGATCTTCACCTCTCCTGAGGGGAGTCACAGCTTGTAGGCGCTCTCAGCATTGAGGGGAGGAATAGCACCATGTTGTGTGTGTCCTGTCCCTTTACTCACGCTCTGGTTTCTGTCTCCAGCTCTCTGACCGTGGTCCGTCTCTGTCTCTGCTTTGTCTCTTCCTGACCCCACCCCCCCCCACCCGTCTCCCCACCCTGACTGGCCACCCTGGCCTGTTTCTCTGCCCTGGGTCTCTCTCCACCCTCTTTCTCTGCATAGATCCCCCTAAGGCTGCATGTGATTCGGAAGCTTGTGCCAGTGGATGCTCCTATTCACAATAAAGTATCTTTAGAACATGACGCAGTTTCTCTCTCTCTCTCTCTCTCTCTCTCTCTCTCTTTCTCTCTCTCTGTCTCTCTCTCTCTCTCTCTCTCTCTCTGTCTTTCTCTCTCTCTCCCTCTGTTTTTCTCCCTCTCTCCCTCTTTCCCTCTCTGTGCTCTCCACTTTATGCTGCTAAGTTTGTCCCACTTTTATCAAAATTAGTGACGCACAATTGTGTTTGACTGTTGGTGTGAGGAAGGGTTAGAGAGATGCAGAAGTGTGATGTCTGTGGTTCACACAGCCTGTGCAGTCACCATCAGACAGACCTCAGTGAACCTCGGGCCTCTCGCCCTTGACTTACATTATAATACAGTGCATTATGCTTCTGATAATATTTCCAGTATTCGTATTTTCCTCTGTTGCTGTTGTCTGACTGTATTATGTCGGTTAGCCACTGTACTAATTCTCACTCGTTCAACCCAAATCTCAATTTCCGATTACAGACAGCACTCTTATTCACTTGGCTTCTGCATACACAGAGCCTTCACTCTGTCCCCTGACACACACACACACACACACACACACACAATGATATCTCTTATCTCTCAGGGCTAATTTCAGGCCATGCTAACAGTCCTGCAGTGGGCCCCTCATCTCACCCTCCATCAGCACTTGTTGTTCCACTTGAACCTCTGCTGAGAGGAACACCCCACATCTTTCAATTGGCTAGACTAGAGTGCTCCCCGTACGCCTCTTTCTCCCAGGGTGACAATCCAGCCATTGTCCCATCGTCCCCCTCCTCTCCCTCACCCCCGCCCTTCCCCGCTCAGCTATGAGCTATATTGCTCTGACCCCTCTCCATCAATCAGCTTCAATTGGATAATGATGTGTAATCACTTTCTTTCAGGGGAGTCCATAAAATGAAGCAGAGCTTCTGCTCCTCCCTGGAGACCTCCTTCTGTTTGCTCCCGCTCCATCCGACGCGCCTCCTTTCAGGCCACCTAAATACCCTGATGAACGCAGCGCTGCCCCGTGCAGCCGGCTCGGGCGGGTCCAAACCCCCACCCGCAACACCTCCCCATCCACCCCCACCACGGTGGGATGAGACTCGGTCTCAGAGGGGGGCGTGAGCCCTCAGGCTGCTATAACTGACCTTTCATTAAAACAGACTGCTCAGGGCCTTTGAAATGGATCGAGCGAAGGTGGAGAAACAGAGCAAAGGGCTCCGGTGTTAAAAGAACGAGTGGAAACTGATCTAAAGACAGCAGGGCTGATCAGTGTGAGCCCCAGAGCAGGGTGGCTGCCCACCTTCAAGATGTCCAAAACCAGACCAAGACACAAACACGAGAAAATAAAGCTTTTGAAGACTGTTGAAGACACGTTCAGATGAAACTGAAGAACATCAGGCAACAATCTAGACATGTGACCAATCACCGTTCCAACGCTTCCATCGGAAGGTGCGACCGCGCTCCGAGACGTGACCCGGCCGCGTCAGAGGCTCGGCCCGGTGCGGGAAGGGGGGGGGCGGGGTGGGGTCGTCTGAAGCAAGCTGTGCGTCTTCAATGTAAAATCCACGCCTGAGTTTACCCAGTTCAGGAGGCGAACAGTCTGAATGCGATTTAAAGCTTTATCATGCCAGCAGGAGCCTTTGTTTCAGCACTTCTGCACTCCTGCCCATACATAAAACAACCCATCACATGTAAGTAAGACCCACACAATGAAGCCTTGAATGAAGCGATATTACTCTCTCTCCCTCTCTCTCTCTCTCCCTCTCTCCCTCAGCCTCTCTCTCTCCCTCCCTCCTTGTGTATACCATTGTTTCGGGAGCCCATTCTTCAGCGGGTGTGGAGCTTCTCCACACAGAGAGCATATGCCTTTTGAAAGCAAGGCACCATGCGCGGCGGGCCCAGATGGAGTTAGCCTCCCCATCAATGCAGGACAATGGCGAATGGAAATCAAAGTTAAAGGGGTGCATCCAAGCCCATTTAGCCCACACAAAAGCTGCCTGTAGGGAGTGAGTGTGAGGGAGGGGCTGGTCCTGGCACTGGAACATGTCACACACCATAAAACCTCGTCCTCAGCTGCCCACTCCGTCAAAGGACCAATAGAGACGTGCTGACAAGGGGAGCAGACCTAGCAAAGGCCGAGAGACATAGATGCTGCTCTAATCTCTCTCTCTCTCTCTCTCTCTCTCTCTCTCTCTCTTTTTCTCTCTCTTTTTCTCACTGTCTCTATTACTCAGTCACTCAGTCTTGTTGTACCAAACCTTTAGAATAAAGCAATCAGTAGGCCCTTCATTATTTACTCTTAAGGGCAGTTTTAAAAACAGAGATTAAGTCTAATGATGGACTATGAATGCATTTCAGTTAAATTTACAGATGGATGATGTAATTTAATCCAAACGGAGGCTTAATCTGACATTAGAAAACCCGTTCATAGAGTTCTCTTAATGAAGTCCATAGTTAAGTTCTCTTCATATATAAACCTTTGTAATGCTAATTATGCAGCGATGTTTCTGGAATCTATTAGCTAGATGTGTGAGTCAGGTATTGCTGCTATGGTTACCCAGCTATGGAATTTAAAGGGTTAATGCAGGAAGCTTGTTAAAAAAGTAGAAATGGGAAGACACACATGGTAGCAGACCACGCTGCTCGTTTTGAACATGCTACTTATAAAACAGTGTGTGTGTGTGTGTGTGTGTGTTGGTGAAGGCATGTGGATAAGCTCTCATTAAAAGCAACACACACACAGACACACACACACACACACACACACACACACACACCCTCACTCGCCAGCTCATTCTCAGCAGCCAGTGTCATGTGTTAGTATGTTAATAAATGGAGTAGTTTGGTGCTACAAGCAAACACATGACTTAGCGTGAAGAACGTTGGGCGTGCTGGAATGGAGCTGTTTCTGTGTGACTCTGTTGTTGGTTTTTTATTCCTTCTTATGTTTCTGTGAGAAGAGTAAATGTGGCGTCTTCGTAAGGCGAGATCGAGCTCAAGTTCAGAGTTTGACGTGTACCTGCTCGAGTCTGCTTGGATAGCCGTGTTTGATCAGGGCTGGAGCTCCAACGGAAAATAACAAATAAAGGCTCTTCATCAAATATGGGCGCAAATGCCTCACTAGTGGAGTGAATCCATAGAGGAAAATATCCTCCATTGTTTCTCAAACCCTCTCACTGTCCTTCAGTGTTGATGCTGACGTTGAAGAATGACCAAGCATAAGGTCCTTAATGGACCTTTGACCTCGTGTGACCTGGGTGAGTTAGAGATGTTAGACTCACGTCACCATGGTGAGAATGACCTACAAATGTCCGTGAATAACCTCATTCTTTCCCCAGTCACCTTTGCTGTCTTCTGGGACCGTTAACACACACACACACACTCTATCGTTTTTCCTCTCCTTACTGATCAACCGATCACCTGATAAGGTGTAACACACACAGTGACATCACTGTAACAGTCTCTTCTATCCTGCCGGATCTGCCTGTCCTGCTCTGATTCCTAACCGAATCCGGATTTCCACTTCAGGTGCACGGAGCACGTGTAGAGGTGCCTCTCTCCTCAGGCCCCTCCCCCCCCCCAACAGCCCGGCGAGCGTCTAACCGCTCCTCCCCACTTCTGCCTCCCCTCCGACAAACGAGTCCGATCTAAGCGGCGCAGACTCGGTCCAGAATGATTCGCAGAGGCACACGGTCAGGCTGGAAGCCTTCTGATCCAGCGAGCTCCCCCTACACCAGACCGCACACAGCAGCGAAGAGAGAGAGAGAAAGAAAAAGAATAGAAGGAGATGTGGAGAAAAAAAAAACACACCACACCACAAGCCAATTGGCTCCCCCTGGCCAGCCGGCTGCATGAGCAGGAGCTGTTAACAAATCAGCATGTGATTATGGTAATATTGCTGAGATGATTACACATGTGCATAAGAGGAATTAGAATACATAATCACTTTTTCATTCGTTTGGACTGCACACAGAGACTGGCTCACAATAAAGCCATGAAAGCTGAAACAGAAAGCAGTTTTGCAAGTTCGTGCGTCGTGATGGTAAAGCAAATTAAATTTGGTTAATGCAAATGAGCAACCTAGGACTACCATAGCAGTATCCTCATGCATTTTCAGCTGGATTGATAGGGAAAATGAAAAGGAACCCCATATTTGTAATAGTTTTTTGTCTAGACAATACAACATTTCATACATGTACCAGACTGGCTGAGTGAATACTGATTTTGTTTGCTTCCTATGTATATTAACCCCCTCCCAACACACACACACACACACACACACACACACACACACACATACACACATGCAATACTTTCATCCAAATCTTAATCTAATATGCCCACTACAAGCCCAACCCACCCCTTTCAGTCACCTTCCAATCAATCGAGTGGCTTATCCTAAATGACATCTCCCTCAGCAAATTATACCTAATGAAATTACCATCAGATGGTCATTAAAGGAACTGGGCTAGTCTCAGCTAGCACCTGGGCCACACCGCATGACACTACACTAACTGTGTGTGTGTGTGTGTGTGTGTGTGTGTGTGTGTGTGTGTGTGTTTGTGTGTGTGTGAGAGAGAGAGAGAGTATGAATGACTCACAGAGACCTACCCTGTCTGTCCTGCTATTACCCTCGCACACCGCAGGACCAGCTGTTGTTGCTCACCGCAAAGAGGCAAAAAGGGAGGCAAATGAAGCTATAATGAGAGCCCACTGACACTCGGTCACCTCCGCCTGCGTGGGCTACAGAACCCCAGCCCTGTGGTGGAGTGTGGTTGGAGTTGCGGATGGAGCTGGGACAGTTGCTGACAGGAAGGAGCTACAGGGGATCTTGGAGGTTGAAGACCAGCTGAAGAAGCTTTTGATTTGACAAAAGTAACAAAAAAAGATGTTCTCTGTGTGCTTCTCGCTCTCTCTAGCTCTGTCTCGCTCTGTAGGTGTGTGTGGGTGTATATTTGTGTGTGTATGGTAGCTGACAGCAGATGGTGTTTTAATAAAGTCCAGTAGGAATATGTGTGTGAGTCAACAGACAGGTCTGTGCCAGCTCAGTAATTGCTGGGCACTGTTACAGCTTCTCAGTGTGGCCGAGAAGAAGAGGGTCCCAACACACACCCAAACACAAACACAAACACAAACACACACACATGCACACACACACACACACACACACACACATATATATAGGTACAATCATACAGAGGCTGAGATGGGAAGACTCCCGGTGCAACACATACACACTCGGATGCATACAGATCTATCACTCCAAATCTAGCTCAGCTGTCTCCTTCTCTCTCTCTCAGCCTCTCTCAGCCTTTCTCTCCTCCTCACTCTCTCTCTCTCTCACTCTCTCTCTCTCTTTCTCTCTCTCTCTCTTTCTCTCTCACTCACATACCTTGCAGCTGGAGCCAAAACAACACAGCTGCTGCGCGAAAACAGGGAGGGATGGATGCGGAGATGGACAGAGCGAGTGAGGGAGGGGAGGGACCAGAACGGAGAAGCTGGTTCCTCAGCCCCATAACAGCCGAATAATGAGGCCAGCTGGCTGCGGCCCAGGCCAGATCTACCCTGCTGCAGAAACACCAACCTCTCTGCAGTGCATTAAGTCATTAAGAGACATTCCCCACGACACACACTTCCGTGTCACGCTGGCACACAGCACCGCTGCTCTCAGAAACACGAGCTTTCAGTGGTAGCGTTTCACAAAGGCAGTAAATCACAGGGGTCTGTGTTTGATATGCTCTCTAAGCAGTTCGGACTTTATCAGTTTACTCAGGAGCGTGTGTGATAAGGTCCACAGGCCTTTGGTTTTTCAGGAAAAAGGTTGTGTATCAACAGTCTGTTCACTGTGTTCAGTGTCACCTTTTGCGGAGTCAGCTGCTGCAGGTATCTCATAAATTGAAGAGAGAGACTGCGTTTGACTTTGACTCTTCGTGTGTGTTTGGAGTCTGGCCATGGCTTTGACCTTACACACAAACGCATCAACATTGCCCGCGTTGAATGCAGCTAGAAAATGCATACACCATGCAGTGAATTATTCCGTTTGTTCTTCATGTTACTGTATGTGTGTGTGTCTGTATGTGTGTGTGCATGCATGCATGTGTACGGGCGTGTTTGTGCGAGAGAGAATTTATGTGCACGTTGGGTTTTTACATGTCTAGAAAGGCATCGTTAACCTGCCGCTACGCCACACATTTACTAGACTAAGGGATCCACCATTAGGTTCAACAGGACAGACTATGGACCATTTACGTTAGTTTACCTGTGGAAAAAGAGGAAATAGCTTTTTCTCTAGGTCTTTAGAAACAGAACTCTTCATACGAATATGTAAGCCACATGAGTTCAGGAGAACTGTAGCACTGATAGTTCTGATACTGTAGCTCTGGTAATAGTTATATAGATAAAATATAGGGACTCAGAATCCAAAAACCTCAGTGTTTCAAAAAGGTTTCAATAATGGTGATTATTATCTTTCACGGAATATAGTGCATCTCATGAAAACAATAAAAACAACAGACAAGTCGAAAAAGTGGCAGTCATTAATGGGGTCCAGTTTCCAGGGCCACTCCAAGGGACCCAGCATTCATTTCCTTGTTCTTTTGTTCTTTTTTATTACTGTAGTACACAGTGTAATTGATACTTTATCTGCACTGAGGCTGAACATGTTTATCCTACATTAGGATTTTGTTGTTAGCGCATTCTCTCTTGCTAAACCAAGGACTCTACGTAATGCCACAGGTGTTTATCTCGTGTTTGAAAGAGCCGTGGTGATTCTGAATGGCGTCGAGCACTGAAGTATTAATTAAACGGCAGGCCTCCTAATCGGGCAATCATAGGTGAGGAAAGTTTTTGTGTCGAATGCATCTGGAACTTTACAAACACTCGCCCCGGGGCCTTCGCACAAATAAAACATCAAATGCTCCTGACAGCTTCACTGCTAAGCACAAACAGCCCTGTTCGTGTTGCAACATGGCTTCTCTCTGCGCGTCCGCGTGCGCAGAGCAGGCCCTCAGCCATGCACACTCCTGGACCTGAAGAATCCTCTAAGGCCCCTGAGGGCAAGGAGAGTTCAGGAACCAGGCTAAGAGAAGTTGAGTTATGAAGCAGCTGACAGGAGTGCCACACACACACACACACACACACACACACACACACAAACGCACACGGACACGCGTGGCAAGTTCTGGGGTGTTCGGAGCTAAGCAGCCACTCTCTCAAGCCACACAGCATGGCTTGGATGCCCCGCCCCCCCCCTTCCCAACACCGTCCATTCTCTTCCTGCCAGCCTGTCACAGTAGCCCCACCCCCAGCAGAGCCCCACCCCCAGCAGAGCCAGACAGACGCCATCAATCTTAACTGAGCCGAGACCGTAGTTTGGGAGTGGTG
>JAOYMR010000027.1:4361038-4385172 GCA_025802075.1 Tenebrosternarchus preto | reverse complement strand
AGGGTGGGGGTGGTGTGGGGGGACATGGGGTTTGGGGGGGGGGGCAGAGACACAAAAAGAGAGGGATGCAGAGAAACGGGTAGAGAGAGAAAAGGGAACGGGTAGCAAGTGGTATAAGAGGAGAAGAGAGAGAAGAAGAGAGGGAGAGCGACAGAGACAGAAGAAGAGGGATGGAGAGAGCCCAGGAGAGAGAAACAGAGATAGAGAGAATATAGAATGCTACAGAGATAGAGAGAATAGAGAGAATACACAGAGATAGAGAGAATACAGAAAATACAATGAGGTACCCCTGCATGCAGCTGGACAGGAGACCAGCTCTGCAGATCTGTTGGCTCATCTGTTGGCTGAGAACAGCGGTGAACACATCCTGACATCCAATTCTGCACAAGTAAATGACAACATAATAAAACAGTTTTGCTGGTGTTTATAGGATGCCTCCTGAGAGTACGAGATAGTGAGCTTATTATTCGCACATGGGCCTCGTAATTAAGGAGCTCTACAAAGCGTTCTATTATGAAATTTGGGGAAAGACTGCTTTTTGCACTTTTAAATAACTGCATTTGTTGACTGTGAATGAGAACCAGGTTATTTTTGAAGCAATATGTGAAACACTTCATTAGTATTAAAAAAAGCCTCTTTTACCCCGAGAAACTGAAATAAATTATCGGTTTTCAATGCTGTACTTCAGCAGCTTCTGGTTTTGTGGGTGAATGTGCGTGTTGTGTTTTTTATTTTTTGTATATAGGGCAGTTTCTCATCCTCTGTGGCAGGACAGGTCAGTGCACAGTGTTCAGAACCTGTATCTTAGCACAGCTGTAAGTCAGACCCAGAAGTAAAGCTACACATCACTCTGCCCCAGCTCACTATCTTCTGGGGGCCAGGTGGACCTGTAGCCGGAGGAGAGGTGGGCCTGTATCTGGGGACGAGGATGGCCTGTATCTGGGGGTGAGGTGGGCCTGTATCTGGGGACGAGGAGGGCCTGTATCTGGGGGTGAGGTGGGCCTGTAGCCAGAGGAGAGGTGGGTCTGTATCTGGGGACGAAAAGGGCCTGTATCTGGAGACAAGGAGGACCTGTATCTGGGGGTAAGGTGGGCCTGTATCTGGGGGTGAGGTGGGCTTGAAGACAGGGGACGAGGAGGGCCTGAACTTGGGGCCATGACGGGGCCCGAAGCTGGAGCCTCCACCCCAATCGAGCTCAGAAGGACCAAGCTTCTACCACACAGTCATCTGTAATGGCTTTCATAGATTTATATTAATTTGGACGGGATTTAATGATTTAAATGGCAGGCAATCACCAAGGAGAAAGCAAAGTCCATTAAGTATATGTTACAGTTAAAGAGGTTTGGAAAAAAGAGGGAGCTTAAATAACATTTTCATCGCTTACTTTTATGGTTCCCAAGTTATCCAAATTAGCTTAAAGGATTGATAATTCTTCTTTAATATAACACTGTTAGAAAGGCCCTTAACTGTGACTTCCCTATTCTAGTTTTGTCAAACATTAAATGGGGGCTTGGTTGTGGAAATTAAAGCGAAATCGCATAACAAGGAATTTTAATTTGATTAATTCATTGTTGTGTTTGGATGCGGAGCTGAGGAAACCATGTGTTATTTGTTCCACTGACTAATGACAATTTCCTGCACAATAACATCAGTAAAGAAAAAAACCCACCCAGAGCCTCAGAGCAAAGAGAAGCCTGGAAACCACAGAGGAAACGGAGGCAAACAAATAGCTCACCTTGAATTCCTCTGGTTGGCTACTGATTCCTCTGCCTAACTTCTGATTCCTCTGCCTGGCTACTGATTTCTCTGCTTAGCTACTGATTCCTCTGCCTGGCTACTGATTTCTCTGCTTAGCTACTGATTCCTCTGCCTTGCTACTTATTTCTCTGCCTGGCTACTGGTGGCTTTTCTATCAGTTGCAACGTTAGAGCACAATATAATAACAGAGATATAGATAGATAGATAGAGAGAGAGAGAGAGAGAGAGAGAGAGAGAGAGACAGTTGAACTTATTCACTTTGTGTTTCATACATGTTAACTCTTAGTATTTACCTTGGTAATGGTGAATCTAAGCAGAGTCAGAAGTACTGAAGGTAGAATTGAAGGCCATGTGTGTGTGTGTGCGTGTGTGTGTGTGTGTGCAGCTCTAGGCAACTTTCTACTACGCCATGGCTGCTTTCACTACCGTTAAACTTCCACAGTTTGAATCCGGCCACCGCTGGTGTGAGGCAGATCCTACACACAGCCCAGTCCACTCCCCATCTCTCTTTCTGCACTGCATCAGCGCCGCTAGTCAAACCATGCATTGGCTTCCCATAGCACCTCTCCCTCGAGTTCAGTCTCTTTTTGCTCTTGCCCTCTCTCTCCCTCTCTCTCTCGCTCTCTCTCTCCCTCTCTCTCTCTCTCTCTCTCTCTCTCTCTCTCTCTCTCTCCACTCAGCACATCCCCCGCCAGAGCAACTGATTGCTTGCAGCTGGGGCACATTGAGAACATTTTAATATTATGCAGAAGATTAGAGCAAACTAACTACATTATTCTCCAATTACGCTCGTTTCATCCAACTGATGTCTTTATTTCCTTCCTCCATGCGATTAGCCTAATGCGAAAAGCGCTATGTGCTTCGAACTGTTCCGATTGTTCCTGGGCTGCTTGTTATGTCACCGCAGCCATTTCAAGCTCCTCGTTTATTGTAACTGTAAATAAAACGATTAGAGGCAGACTCAGCAGGGCCGGGGAGATT
Organism: Tenebrosternarchus preto; assembly: GCA_025802075.1. Taxonomy (NCBI): domain Eukaryota; kingdom Metazoa; phylum Chordata; class Actinopteri; order Gymnotiformes; family Apteronotidae; genus Tenebrosternarchus; species Tenebrosternarchus preto. The sequence continues at coordinate 4,382,433 of JAOYMR010000027.1, read as the reverse complement.
TCATTTGGGGATCTGCTTATCAACGTTCTTGGAAGGTCTGGAAAGCTTCTCTCCAGCTCCAGAACACCCCCCACCAACAGACACACACACACCCTCCACCCGAGCCGAATTACGCCGGCAAATCCAGACTTGCGGAGGAATTGCTATGCATCGCATTGACAGAGAAGGAAACTTAATTTGATCAATTTAGATTTAGGGCGAGCACAACAGAACAAGGTGGCAAAGCCCAGCCCAAGAACCAATCCAGGGTTCTCAATCTCTACGTCGCACGCACCTAAGCCTCCTTAGTGTCAGACACAGAGCCCAGGAATTATTAGGCGAACATGTGTGAGTATTGTAACCCGATGTTGCGGTGTGAGGAGCTATGGTAATGTTCTTTCAGAGGGGGTTGGAGGCGCAGGGTGGAACGAGCCTCCCTCCCGCAATGCAGCACTGAATTGTGGGTGTTTCAGGCCCAGGGAAGCGCTATCTTGAGACATTTTGGGGCGAGAGAACGCTGAAAAACGGGGAGAATTATCCTCCACTCCGTCTCACAGGAATGCAACAAGTTCTTTCCTCACACATGCCAGCACAGAGCGGTGGGCTCTCCAGCGGGGTGCGCGAGTGCCAGCGCGAGTGCCAGCGCGAGTGCTGCGCGAGGACGAGGCTGGCCGACATCCCCCCTCGCTCACTCTGCTGGACCTGTTGCTTTTCTTGCACTGTCAGAAGCAGGCTCACACACCACCGCACCACACACACACACACGTGTGTGTGTGCTCTGACCTTCTAGCACCTTCATGATAGGCCCGTGCCTGTTTGTACACATAGTCCATGTATGTTGGACCCATAAAAGGAGGCCGAACGATTCCCGCCGATTCCCAGTTTCGATATGACATCATCTCGGGCCGACACGCAGTCCATCCCATACCTTGAGATTACTGACTTGGTAAATAATGTAAAGGATGACTATATGTTATTGTATCTGTAGTGTATATGCAGTCATGATGGAATCCTGGGTAACAGAGCTGCGTTCCTATGCAGAAGCCCTTGGGTTGAAAGCCAGCAACAGTGTAATGGTTGAGTTCCCCTTGTTTGCAGCCGCCTCCCTCTCAGTATCTGTGGCAGGACTCTCCCTTTGTTTGGGTGAAGCGACAGGGGCGCTTCGGCGTGAACGTCAGACGTGCGGCTGTCGTTTCGTAGCTGTGAGCTTTTTTGTCTTTTGTTAGCGCAGGCGTCCTGCATGCGCGGGATACCTTCAGACCGAAGAGCGAGAAGAGAAAGAGACCAAGACACAAAAGGACAGAGAAAGGGAGAGGGAGCGAGAGAGCAAGAGATGACCCTCCAGCGTGACACGCACCAGCTTTGAGAATGTGCGGGGTAAATCCCTGACACCTTCCAGTTCACCACAGGACCTAAACTCAGATCAGATATCAACAGATCTGTTTCCTCCATATCCACAGCTTCAGGCAGACAAGACAAAAAGGTGATAGAATTACAAAACATCTTTTTTTTCCCAACGTGGTTTTGACAGCATGTGTCTAAATACACTGATATGAAAAGAACTTGAATCCAATACGGACTGAAACGAAAAGGACTTGAATCCAATACGGACTGAAACAACCAGTGAAGTTGCCAATAATGGAGGCGGAAAAATGGTTACTGAGCAATACTGTTATCGCTCAGTATTGTTGGGTGGGTCAGATCTTGTAACACAGTAACAACACCTGACTTGATAATCCCCTCAGGTGCCAGCTGTTGGAAAAGGGCTGCTTTGCATGACCTCTACCTGACAATATAATCAACTTTAACCATCAGAAAATTCCACAGTAAAACCAGTTTGACATATTCCATATAAACTAAATGACTATCCCACTTTAGATGGTAACACTGGTTTAAAACAGCAGAGCAGTTAGAGTGTCAGCACAGCTGTCAGTCACTGTCCTGTATATCCATGACTCTACAAGGGGGAAATAGGCAAATAAAATCCTCATGTCAAAGAATAATTCTAGCAGTGAAATCTGAACTTATATAATAATTGTGCTTTAAAATAACATGATTTGAACACCCCCAAATAATACCAAAAGAGGACTTCAGGACCAAGTGATCTGAAATTGTCAGTTTAAAAAGCTATATTAATATTAATTTTAACATTTATTTGAATATTAACATATTTTTTCTTAGTTTTTTTCATGAAAGCAAACTCCACAGTAGTGGGTGAGTTTACAATAACAGGAAACATAAACAAACTACAATAACAGTAAGCATTTTATTTAAAAATCTAATCAAAGACATGACACTTCTCTAACAGCAAGTTCTCTACCTGATCTACACTCTGATTTTCATGCAGGGCAAGTGTTAGTACTACACTATATTGTCACAGAAAATGAAAATACCAATAAAGTTCCTCAAAAAGTCCACTTTCAGTAACTGAAATTAAATGAGTAGCTCCAATTGTGCAGGTAACTCACCTCTTTTGGGAAGTTGCTTATCACTCTCTGTAAGACCTCTAACAGCTGAAATAAACTTACACCATTATCTACAAAAATGCTGAGGTCAAGACCTCTACAGTTCAAGATATAAATGTAATGCAATTTCAGTTGCATCTAATTATCACAGACATTTAACAAGCAGTGGATTGGGGGGGGAGGGGGGGAGGGGGAGGGGTGCTGTGTGTAACAGCATAACTTCAGTTAGGTATGCTATACACATGCCAAACCTGAGGTATCAAAGTTCCATTCTGAAGATAGAAATCTGCTGTCACAGCACAGTGATTTACTGGAGCGGCTTGTTTAAGCTGTCCCGGTCCTGTTTAAGCTGTCCCGGTCCTGCAGGTGTGTGCGCGTAGACTGTGCCGCTCAGGAATGCGCGCTCATAAATCGAGCTAACCGCATGAGTAATGAGCAGATCTAATATGGAGGCAGAGAGGTTAGGCCCCCCTGCCCTTCTGTACTGCGCCTGCCGGAAAATGACAAGGGGCTGAATCTGCCCACCACTTGCCACTCGCTGCCCTGCCTTGCTTGAAGCTTGTGATGCCAGTGTGCTGGGCCTAGGGCCGTATAGACGGGCATCTTTAAGGGTTAGAAGAATGATGCCCTCTTGCCCAGCTGAGGAAGCACATACACTGGAGTGAGCAAAAGTATTTGTGTTGAGGACATAGAGCAGGCAGACAGGTGGCTCTTCTGAGCTAGGGTTGGCTCTTCTGAGCTAGGGTTGGCTCTTCCAACAGTTCCTGATGCAAACTGTACATACCTAAAAGGATTTTTTCCAGTTCATTTAAGAAACAGAGTTGTTGTTATGTTGTTGTTGTTGTTTTTGTCGATGTTGCTATTCACTTTCTATACTACACTGGCATGTCACCATCTATCAAAAAACTCTTTGGAAAAAACAACTGCATGACGGTTACAAAGAAAAAAAATGCAATGTTGTAAAACACAAAGAAATAAAACCAGGAAAGTGATTCCAGTTAAATACCATAGCTGGAGCAATTTGGTCCAGGACAAAACTCAGAATCTTCCTGCAAACAGTAAGAGACTCTGTCATGTTGCTGATTATATTATATATTAATATATTTGCGTACTGTGGCCATGTGTAAGATTAGTGACTGGAAACGGCATTCACCTCTCAGCCTCACACAGTCAGGGCCAGGAAGTACCAACAGAGAAGTCAAGAAGTCAGGCTCCTCCCCTCAACCTGAGAGGACCTCTGATGATGCGTGTTTGTGTGTGTGTGTGTGTGGGAGAGAGAAAGAGAGAGAGAGAGAGAGAGAGAGAGAGGCCGGCCTTTATGACATGATAAATGTATGTAGAAATACTGTAACCTTTATTCCATGACTAAAATTCTTATTAGGTCATTTCGCTTAAAAACCCACAGAATAATCAAGCTGCTACATGTTGAAGCAGGAAAATTGTCTCAACAACTCCTGGGACGGCTCGTTTTATCGCTTTCATAATTCCTTTCTTTTATTCATGTACTGATGTAAAGGTGTTATTAAGCACTGGCTGCTCATGCCCTGATCGCTACCTTCATCATTTCCTTGACACGGCGCGCAGAGCGGCTTGTTTACCAGCGTTCGTTTTCCAAGCTCATCTGTTTTCGTTCCAGTTGCTCCCCCATATGACGGTTTATCAGAGCTTAATGAGATATGGAGAGCTGGGTTTTTGCATTCGCCTTGCATCATCCCAGAAATTAGAGACCGAGCCACTCGGGACAGAGCTTTAGGAAAGTTAGCTTCGCTCGCCTCTTTACAGACCGCACGGGGCTAAATATAGAGGATTAGATTTACCGGGCCGGTCTCGCTTGGTGAGCGAAATTAGCGGGGCTGTCCGTGATGATAAGTGCGCTGGGCAGGCGGAGGTCATTGGCTCTCTTCTAATGCGAAGTTCACTCTTATTCCTACCTGGTCCCTGTTAGTAGTTGGAAGCTGCCCGAGTTAGTAAAGCATTTCCAGGGATGTAACGGATAACTCTAGGATTGCGCACTAGAACGTAAATGTCGTGACTCAGCTCTGTTTTAGTCTGTTTTGTTTTTGTTTTTTACCAGTTCCCCCACGCACACGTTGTGCATTAGGGTTAAGAAAAAGACAGCATTTGAAGATACATTTTCTGTTGTACACTTACTTTAACTGCTGTTAACAGTGAAAGGTCGTCACTCTCCCCCCATTCTCTCACTCCCTCTCCTTCTCAATGTCACTCTCCTCCAGTCTTTCTTTTCATGCAGATTCGTAATTATGAAGCCACAGATTCCTGGTCAGAGTTTGAAGTTCACACTTGTTTGTTATAATTTGCCTCATTAAACAAAAATTCGATTTTTTGAAGCCACTGACTAGCTTCCAACAAATAACTGGTCTGTGTAGAATATTGTTTGATTTCATGATACTGTGAAACATTTAATGACATGCAAACATATGTTTAGTCTTTAACAAATAAATGTGCCATAACTTAAGATCTAAGGGGAAAACACTGAAACCAGAGGAAACTACTTAGAAAAAGGAACCTCAACTTTTTTGCCTTTTTATCCCCTAAAATTCAGCTTACATCTTTATTTTTCTTTCGGCACTTTGAGATAAAACAACATCACATCAATTTATTAATTTTCCAGAATTTGTTTACTCTTGTTCTCACGTTCTCTCTCAGGCTCACGGGCCTAAGCTGTTGGTAACCCAAAACAGCTGTACATTATGCTGTGAATCTAAAATGTTCTGGATTCAGTGGCAGGACGACACCAGCATCACAGAGCAACCAAGCAGAGCGACCAAGCAGAGCGACCAAGCAGAGCGACCAAGCAGAGCGCCGACCAAACAAATGAAGGTGGACAAAAAGCAAGATTTGGGTTTCTGCAACTGGAGAAGCTGATGTCTCTGAATGCAGATCAGATTCTCCAGCATTTGGATATGCAACAGTTTGGCCATGCAGCTACTGGTATTTTTTTCTCTTTTTTTTTTTTTTACATATTTTTCAAAGAATGTGGCATTAAAAAGGGTGTGGTAGCATGATCCATTAGAGAGGCTGTCAGAGGAATAATCATACTGAGAGGAACAATAGCAAAGCTCAGGTTTCTGTATAACTGACCTGCTGGAGGAAATCCCCTCATAATTGTCAAAGTAATAATGCAAAAAGAGAAAGTAATGCTCTATTGTGTTTTTTGTTTAGAGAGTAATTAATTTCACATTTCTATAAACAAGAAAAACAAAAACAGAAGAACAAAAGAATTTAGTTCCCTGCAAAATAAATATTTTGTTGGGATACACATGGGTGAATTACACATATTTTATTCTATTGTCAGATTAGAAAAAAATAAGATTAATGAAATTATTATATAAAATGGCTATCAAATGATTAGATCTAAAAGTTTCCTCCTAATGTTTGATGATACAGCTTCCTACTAAAATGTTTTTTGCTTGGATAGATTTTATGACATTTGGAATTATACTTTTTACACCCTTTATTTGCCAAAACTGTTACATTTGTTTTATAGAACTGTTACAAAACTGTTATATTTGTATTATAGAAATGTTACAAAACTTAAATTTGTATTACAGAACTTTTACAAATGGTTACATTTGTATTATTGAAATGATACAAAACTGATACATTTGTATTACACTTTTAGAGTACACCCTTCACATACTCTTTGCATGTGTAAATCTAAGACCTGACAGTATCTTGCATCAAGGGTACATCATGTGTTTTTCTCTTTATAAGATAATCAGAAGATATAGTTCCCTAACCACCAGATAAATCTTCAGAAGAATGTTTACTGCAAACACTCCAGGGTTATTATATAATAAGGGTCTAACAAACATGTTACATTCACAACCCCGGCGGATGCTGACTGTGCGGTGTTCTGACAGCCTCAGTACTGTCCTCAGGTCTCAGATCTGGATCTTCCACTGTCCATTTCACATAAACTCATTCCGTCATGTCTATATGCTGATCTTCATAAAACGCCTATCAAATAAACTCACGGCGCACACGCATTATGTGATGATCTGTGCATAGTTCCCAGGGTTTATGGGAAAAGCCAGAAAAATGAGCTGTGCTTTTAGCTGGCTGGTGCTCTGCTGTAAGAGGTGGTCTGGCAAAAGCCATGCTTGAGTTTGTCAGGGAGAACAGTAAGTGATAATGGGGGCAGGAGAGTAAAGAACTATTTGTTTGTGTTCTCATGTCTGTTTATTTCGTTTCAGCAGCAAAACTGTTGTGGTGTTCCATCTGACATTTTTGGCTCTTGTTCTGTGTAGTGCATTGATATGGCTGGGCATGTCAGAACACACACGTTCACACACACACACACACACACACACACACACACACACACACACACACACACACACACACACACACACACAGCCTGACAGTTGCACTAAACATTACTTAGGATGAGGCAATTCCTATTAGGCTGTTATACATTACTCATCTGTGCCAATTTTTCAGGATAAAATGATACATTTTCAATAAAGCCACAACAAAAACACCTGGTTGTAATAATATATTAATATATTTTATGTAAAATGCTGGTCTAACAAAAAAGTGAATAAGGAAGTATAGTCTACATCTAAATGAATCGTTCTGAGATGATGGACCCTGAAAAAAGATGTGAGCAAAAGCTCTGTATTCTGCTCAATGTATGAGAGAAATAAAGATAAGAGATATTAGTTTGATTTGAACACTCAGAAAATGGCTGTTGGTCACTGTTGGACTGAGGTGACCAGCACACAGAGACACACAGAAAGGAGATTAACGTAGCTTAAAGAACAAAGCAACAGGAAAGATCGTGATGGTTTATGATCCCGTATTCCTGGTATGGTAGTAATTAGGCAAAGATGTGTAGTGTGTGTGTCTGTGTGTGTGTGTTTCACTCATGTGTGTGTTAGATAGAGGAAATGCTGGAGTAATAGGAGCAGGAAGGCTGAATGGCCGATCACACACACCCCGAGCTGACCTCCCCTGAGTCAGCCAGCCACCATCAAACATCCCGCCACTTTCTTCTGCTTAATGGTTTCCGTGGTAATCAGCATGGCGGAAGTGGCCGTGGCATTGGGTGATTAGCTGAGAAGGGATTCCCTAATCGCTCCACACGCTCTCAGGCCCTGGGAAAGACACAGAGCAAGAGGAAACAAGGGTGATAAAAGGTCTGTGTGTTTGAAGATGTTTAGCTGAATGGTCTGGAACATGTGTGGAGAGCGTTATAACTCCAGACTCACACAGGTACAGCACACTAATTACACTCTCAACTTAGAAATGGCTTTTGAACCTAACATTTGTTGAATGTGATGATTTTGTGTTGAAGCAATGTAATGAATGTGATCGTTGTTTGTCGTCTCTATAGTAAAACTGGACAAAATATCTTGTGCCTGAAATCTCCCCAGAAAATGAAACAAATTAAAAATTGTTTTGAGTTGAGGTGCATGATGTATGATAAGAAATCATTAACCACATTCAAGTGATCATCCAACCCTCTGGATCAAAGACATTTTCTGATGCTTACACTCACACACACACACACACACACATACAAAGAGAACATGAGAGAGAGGGACATATGTAAAACATACAGGCCTGGTGAGTCAGAAGAGCAGGAACCATTTTCTCATGTCATGTTTATAATACACTGCACTCCTTCACTCCCTGAAGAACGGGATGTTAAACACTCCCTCGCTTTCAGGACCCAACAAAGTACCTCTCTCTCCCTTTCCCTCCCTCTCTCTGTCTTTCTCTCTCTCCCTCTCCATCTCTCTCTTTCTCTCTCTCCCCTTGAATCCCCGTCTTCGTTACTGAAATGTGAGAGATGTGTTGAGATGAAAAAAAGCCTGACAACAGCGTACGTGCAAAAGTTGGATGAATGGCTGGAAGAGACACCTTAAACGAGCTGCAATAGGTATGGAGGGCACGGAGGAAAGAGAAGGGATATGAGATATGGCCAAACACTGGTGCTGAGGCTTGCTGGCAGATTTAAAAGACAGTGGAGGGTTACTATCAATGTCAGGGACTTACCACCGAGCAGCGTTTCTTCACAAAGCGATACGAAGATCTTATTCCTACACTAATGCTCACCACACTCTTACCTCAAGGTAGGGTTTCATTTCATAACAATGACAGTGTACAGTGGCAACATTCTTCATACATACCAGAGTATTTGGGCTCTTAAGACCTTCTCGGTGGTTACGAGATCTGTTTCCAACATGGAATTTCCCTGTTAATGACACGCTGTGAACAATACCAGAAACGATCGCAAAAATATCACCTGGCATGTCTGGTACTTAACAGTGGGTCAGAGTTAGTGAAACACTGATCATTCCCTGTAGTGGTCTATGTGCAGGCCTAATGGTTTTTATTGAGTCAAACTAACAGTAAGATTGCTGTTGTGGTATGTATGCATTTACTTACTTGTTTTCTATTTAGGAAGACACCATTAAAGGGATATTTATGAACAGTAGTTCATTTGTTCATTATCTTCAAAAAAAAGCCCATATTAGAGAAATAAGCTGTTCAGAGAACAGTGACTTGTGGCTGTCTGCTGTTTTCACTGTTTCTTTTTTTTCTAGTGTTTCTTTTCTTTTTTTTTTTTTTTACTTAATTACTGACCAACACTGTGATGTTCTACGCTCACCTTTAGAAGAGAGGCCAAACTCGTTTCTCTTCTGTTTTTCCATTACTCTTTTTTTCCCTCCTTCATTTTTGATTGGTCTTTCTGCGTTTGAGGCCTTGAGGCTAAACAGGTGGGAGATTGCGATGACATTGTTCTCATACCTGTGCTCACCTTTCTCCTTCACCAGCTTTTTCTTTCTGAAGCCCCACCTCCTTCCTCAGCCAAAATTTCAGCAACCATTTCATTAACAATAGCCTGAATGATTAAATGTAGGTGTCGAGGGTAATTATCATTGGCCGCAAAGAGCTCTTTGCTAACAGGTTAATGGCTGGTGTGTGTCGCAATGTGGTAGGCAAGGAAAGCTAATACAATAATTAAACCCCCCAAATCCAGAACCCAGTCTTTTTTTCTGTCTCTTATATCATTTTACGTGTTAAATAGCTCCTCAAATCTGTTACTCTTTTGAAGTGGAGATATAAAGGAAGGAGAAGCATGAAGTTTCTCAGGGTACTCCACTATCAATGGTGGAACACAAGCAGAGAGATGTGTGTGTGTTGTGTGTGTGTTGTGTGTGTGTGTGTGTGTGTGCGTATGCTTGTGTAGTGCAAAATATGCTTCAAGTCCAAACTTAGACTCTAGCACACTCTTCCACACAGCATGCCTTCATATCCCTGTTCGCTATGTCCTGGAGCTACTCTGGGAGAGATGGCATCTCCTATAGCCGTATAAATCACTGCTGATGTCATTCCAGTATGGACATTAAGGAAGGCTGTGGAAACTAAACACCTTTCAGAGATGGAAAAAGCACCCTCTGAAGTGATGGTCTTGAATGAGAATAATCATTTTTTACTTCAAGTAGAAAAAATCTTTCTTGCTTGCTATGAAGAATTGTGCAAACTTTTGTAAATAAAATAGATTTTCCTGATTTTCCTTAAATTACACTGGTTTAGCATCCCAGGTAAATAAATATGTGTCAAGGAATATGACCTCCCACATAGGATTCTTTATGCATTATATTTTGGGTCCATGTTTGTTCCATCTACATTCTACATTCTTCCGCTCAGTAAAATAATTTGTAATTGTGGAGTCATCTTCTGTGACTCAGTTAAAGACATCTGTAATTCCAGATGCCATGTTCTCAATCTGTTCCACAAGTTGGCCTCCTAGGCTGATCGCTGCTAATGGGGGAATCTCAGAGGACTTCTAAAGGGCATCCTAAAGGGCATGTTGTGATGTGTTCTAACACTGTCATGTTCTAGTAACCACTCTGCACTGTTCTACTAAATAATGTATTATTATTATTATTAGTAGTAGTTGTAGTAGTAGTAGTATGTATGTATGTGTGTATTGTGATTGTTTTAAAGTAGTTATTGTTGCATTAATATACTGACAAATCTTTAACTGTTAAATCTTTCACAGATTTTAACTTACAATTAACACATCCTATTATGTTTTTTTGAAATGAATAAAAGTATCTAGCTGAAACAAAATTAAATGTGAGGACAAACCACTGCGGTATATATATATATGTGTGTGTGTGTGTGTGTGTGTATGTGTGTGTGTGTGTGTGTATGTGTGTGTTTGTGTGTGCGCACGTGTCAGTGTTCTTAAAATAGTGATAATATGAAATAGAATTAATGGGAGAATGTGGAAGTAATTTAGATTAATCTCCTTCTATAGTTTCTGCGTATTGTTAGACGGCGGGAGCAACAGCCCCACAGTAGTGTAGGCCACCGAGAAAAGAGAGAAAATAGGAGAGGAAAAAAAGAACACCCAGAAAGCTGACTTCTGGTCTGTGTCTCCTCCCAGCCAAGCTGGGAGGAGGAGGGGGAGGGAGGGATACGGAGAACACATGGACTAAACCATCCAAATTAGCTGCAGGTAGCCTCCAACATATAGTTAGCTGTTCTGTTGGCAAAATGATGAGCTTTTTAATATGTCAAAAATCCAATAAAGCCATTATGGCCTATTGATGTGCGATGGTTAATCAGGTTACCGTATGTCAGGCCTGTAAATAAATTGGTTAAACGCTTCCTGTGGCAGACGGCACTCTAAGTTTAATTTGTTGTAATTGGCGATCAATCTAGTTAAATCAGGGCCGGGCGCGTCTGAGCACGTTGCGCCTGGCGTTCCAGCTCCGGCTTCCATGCTGGGCGGCTGAAGCTCACCCAGACGGAGGTCCATGAGGGCTGTGGAGGAGACTGGTGAAGGGGCGCTCCACGCCACTGTGTGGCGCGTGTGAGGTCATCCGTGGCACTGATGATGATGTCATTATCTGCAGGTGATGCGAGGCACAGAGTTTAATCTGACGCATCTGAGATACAGCACACATCTGCCATGGAACCTGTCACTCCAAAGGACAGGAAGATATTTCTCAGTTCTTTACAAACCCAAATGGCACACAAAATTTACTTTCCACCTCTAAAATGACAAATCGCAAACGATAATTAATTCAAGAAATGATCTGAATCTTTATAGAAATGATTTGAATCTTTATAGAAATAATGTCCCATTATTTTCTGATTACTGGTGAATACTACACGATGTCCAGAAAAAAGGCAAGGCAAACACCCTACATTGGATTATATGAAAATATAACCTCTCCTAAAATGAAGTAACTAAATAATCAACGTAATTAAAGAATGCTGGTATATGCCCATTTTGTTATACAAAAAAAACTTTTATTTTATTATATTTTTTAATATCATACAATAAACATTTTATTATATATATAATAAAAGTTTATTGTATAATATTAAAAAATATATAATATATAAAAATATATATATATAATAAAAAAAAATATTCATTTTTAAGTCACTGTGACTTGGTTTCATTCATTTTTCACGGAAAACGAAAACTCAATATCTCCTGGTACCATGCAGTATGCTGTTTTAAATGCTGGTAGAGTTTATTTGCAGAATGTAACATTAACCTCTGGCTTATATGGTTGATTCCATGTGGGCAGCAGCAGTAACATGGCTTTAACTGAGATAGTGCAGTTGGTCTCCTTATGTATGGATGACTGTGATGGGAAGCTTTGAGCTCATTTCTAGGTGAGTAATATTTCCCTTTATCTTGTATTACTGAGACTTTTTTTTTTTTTTTGCCTGGCACAGGCTTTTCTCTGCTACTTTTTTGATGATGCATTAAGTCTGCATCTAACACACTTTGGGTAATGGACCCTTCTACCTGCGTGTGTGTGTGTGTGTGTGTGTGGAGGGTTAATCCGGTTAGGTGTAGCAGTGGAGAGAGCATAGCCCTCCAGGCTGGTCTCTGAAACCAGGCAAGCTTAAGAAGCAGCAAGGAGATGAGGTGGCTGTGGCCCTCGTTACAGAAATTAGATGGATCAGGAAGTAAACACAACTGGCTCGTATTTGATCCCATCCGGCAATGGGGAGAGAGAGAGAGAGAGAGAGAGAGAGAGAGAGAGAGAAGAGAGAGGGAGGAGATAGAGTGTGAGGAGAGAAAAACAGAGCGAGCGAGAGAGAGAACAAGAGAGGTAACGTAGGAAGGGGAGATTCCCTCTCTAATTACTTCATGGGTCACCACTCCTGCAGGCTGGTGTCAAAGCTCAACGCTTCTGATCTGAGAAGAGATGGAGGAAGCGAGGGGCCGTCGGGAGAGGGGGTGAGGGAGAGAAAGAAAATAAGAGGAGTGAAACTGTGTTGTGGCGCATGGCCAGGGCAGCCTGACCGCTGCAGATTTAATGGACAGAGACAGTGACCTCGGATGGCCCTTCTGTACCAAACACAGGAACGATAGCAGATGACCTGATAGCTGCAGTGCCAGCCAGCCTTGGTGCACGAGCTGAGCGGATTGGGCTTCTGCTGAGTCTTCCTGCTGCTGTAACTCTCAAATACAGATGTAGCAACACCAGTACTAGGAGATGGACAGGGAGTGAAGGGTTGCTGGGAGAGAAACGCGAACAGAGCACACATCAGGCCCACAGCGTACACAGGCCCAGAGCTGCCATCTTCTCTTCACCCGAGCCGTGTTTTGAAGCCAGCTTAGTCAGGTGTTATCTTTATATTTACACCCTGCTCTGCATTTACATCCTGCTCTGCATTTACATTCTGCTATGACACACACACACACACACACACACACATATACTTGCAGTCTGATGTAAAACCACAACATTAGCACTTTCCTGTAGCATTTACAAAATGAAACGCATAACATTTGCCAAGAAAGTCGAGGAAATACATCCAATAATGTGATATTATCAGGGATTTTGCTGGAATTCCATTTGTGGAAAAGAAGAGGAACATCAGGGTCAGGTCACACCATCCATGACAACAACCACGACTTCGTGTATTCCATATTTAGCTTCTATATTCAGCTGATTTTAGAGGAGTCATTATCAGCTCTGATTCCTCACATTTCACCATCTGACTCTCCACAGACTCACAGAGGTTTTTTTTTTTTTTTTATCACACCTCTCACGAAGACCATAACCCTAAAGTAAAACTTAGATAATAAACTTCTAACACAGTGTCTGTGTCTGGGCAGGTTTTTAAGTGGCATTACCCAGTAATAACGTCCAAGGACACCATCCAGCTGTCTTCAACCTGGTGAGCTTTAGATGTAGCTCTTTACGAGAAGGTCATAAAGAAGAAAGTGCTGAAAAGCATCTTGACCGGTTTTTCGCTAACTTCCACCTCGGCGCTACACAGCCTGCTGCGGTTCAAACCCTCGACTTTCCGTTGGCCATTTCGGGCTGGCCAGTTCTGCCGTGGCGGCTCAAGGCACACATCTAGAAGCAGAACACAAATGGCTGCGATGTGTATAGCCCCGGGAGAGTGGTGTGTGGAATTGCACCTAGCTTTTTGGCAGCAGATAAGGTGTATACGTTTGCTGTCTTCTGCGGAGCTGTCCACTTCAGAACCGTGACTAGCATGTGTAGATACTTCAGACTCACAGGCAGCTGAAGAGCTACTGTTACTTTAGTCAGAGACCGTCGACAGGCAGTCGTGTTGGACGGTGTTCTATAGCCCTTAGGCCTACGAATTACTAGGGGACTTGATTTTCCTTAGTTTTGCTCTTTTCTACAGCTGCAGTTTCTCGTTCCTCAAATCATTCCATTTTAGTGAGTCATAGAAACTTCTTTCTCAACATTTCTCAGGGAGTTTCTTTCGTGTTGCTTCCACCACATTCACTCAGGGTCTCCACCAGAAGTGAATGTTGTCGAAAGTATCCTACAAACAAAACGCACATCAAACTGAAGTACGATGCCTGTCTTTGGGTGAAGACTTTACATGTACAAGTTGAGTCAACTGATGGAAAAGTAAAACTGTGTCATCTGTTGTATGATGTACAAGAGCACAAAAAAGGTGTTTTTGCAGGGTTCTCTAACAACCTTCCGAGACTCAAACCTTAGTACTGGTCATGACCCAGCATGCTGGAGGGAGAGAGCATTCTGCACTGTGCTGTCTCCACCCTCCATCAGCAGAGTGGCCTCCATCAGCCCCCTGTTACACCCCAGTGCCCCCACCCCTCCCCCATCCTGTCTCTTACCCAATGCCACATTACCCACACATACACACTCCATCTCCTCACTGCCATCGTGCTCTGCACCGGGGCCACAAGTCCGTATTAAGTGGGGCAGCAGCGCGGGTGGTTGCGGCCCCGTGCCCAGGCTTGGCGCTGGGCTGACCCGCTCGCCTCCGCCGACCCCCATCCACGCAAAGCCCATTCCGAGCACCACCTAAATGACCAGGCGTAGCGTTTAATGTTCTTCGCATTCATCCTCCATCATCTGTGGAGGAGACACCCCTGATGGGTGATGTGCCTCTGGCTCCCCTGCTGGTGAACCTCCACACCTTCCTCTCATGCACCACACAGGATCAAAGCTGCCGTAAAGTCCATTATGTGTATGTTTTTATCCTACGGCCCTGGATGTTCAAAATAAGAGGATCTGGCCTGAAATCTCCCTGGTCTGGAAATGCTCCTGTCCAGCTTCCACCAGCTCTGGAGGCTGTGACTGTTGCCCCTGTGCTCCTCTGGAGAGGCAGGTGGGCACTTTGCCTGTCTCTCCAGGCAGAGAGCCTAAAGAACACCAGAAAGCAAGAAGCCCACGCTGAAGCGAACTCTACTGTTTAGGCATGATTTGTGTACTGCCTGTGTGTGTGTGTGTGTGTGTGTGTGTATCTACCCTCTTCATTGCTGTGCCCTCAGGTCACTATTTACCACTGGTTACTGGGAATCTGCTGACCAGCTCAGGATGAATTATACATGGACACGCATACAGATGATGAAACTCTGAGAGCATGTATGTGTGTCTGTGTGTGTGTCTGTGTGTGTGTGTGTGTGTGTGTGTGTGTGTGTGTGTGTGTGTGCCAGTGCAAATCAGCAGACAAACACAGTCATAACAACAACCTGGTGTGAACATGGCCGACTTATCACCAAAGTGACAGAAAGGCAGGGTTTTTTGTTTTGTTTCTTGGTGATTTTGTGGCTTGGAGAGTAATGATGTGGGTGTGGGAGGACAGTACCACACACACCCACACACAAGACCACACAAGACCACACACACCCACTGGTTCCAAATATCTCCACTGACAGAATATGCACCATAGTGAAAAGTGGATCGAGTAAAAATTAATTTGTTTAAAATGGCCAAGAGTATACATACAGTTTGCATGATTTTTAAGAGTTGAGTATGTGTAGTGTGTGTGTGTGTGTGTGTGTGTGTGTGTGTGTGTGTGTGTGTGTGTGTTTGAAGGAGAGAGGGCTGACGGTATACCAGATGGAGCTCCCTAAGGCTATAACTTTAAAGCCTGAGTCTCCAAAGGCCAGCAGCATTTTCATCACAATGGGCCCTTAATATTCATCACTTTTCCTTACACACACACACACACAGACACACACACACATGCTCTCTCACAGCAGCCTCTTGGGCCCCTACAGAGGCCCAAGACCATGAGCTTCCAACAGAGAGCGAGAGAGAGAGAGAGAGAGAGAGAGAGAGAGAGAGAGAGAGAGAGAGAGAGAGAGAGAGAGAGAGAGAGAGAGACAGAGAGAGAGAGAGAAAGAGAGAGAGAGAGAGAGAGAGAGAGAGAGAGAGAGAGAGAGAGAGAGAATATGAACCACTGCAGGACTGAGCTGCTGATCGAGTGACAGGGCTGTAGCCACAATATGGTTTTGTTCCCAGCGCTCGTATTAAATCAGAAATAAGGACACGGTTTTGTCCAGTATCCAGCACACACTGTGTGTGTGAGATGTTAAGAGAAGCCCTGACCACCTCACACACTGTGTGTGTGAGATGTTAAGAGAAGCCCTGACCGCTGAGTTAACATATAGTACAGGCATAGCTGATCGTTGTCTTGCAGAGTTTAGTTAGAAACCTCACCATGGTGCCTAATAAACTAGGGTTCATTTACTAGCAGGTGAAGTCCGTCCCCGTTAACTAATTACTTAATGGATCCTCCTATACCCTCCTCTCATACCCCTCCTGTACCCTCCTCTCATACCCCTCCTATACCCTCCTCTCATACTAACCCTCTCATACCCCTCCTATACCCTCCTCTCATACTAACCCTCTCATACCTCTCCTATACCCTCCTCTCATACCCCTCCTATACCCTCCTCTCATACCCCTCCTATAACCTCCTCTCACATATGGTGAACCCCGTAACAATATGTATTATGTCTAACACCCCCCCCCCCCACACACACACACACACACAACCTTCTCTATCTCTAAACAGGAATTTCAGATACCTCAGCAATTGGCCCCACACCATTAATTGTTATAGAAACTCACCAAATGTGGGGTTGTGCTTGGATTGATGACTGATGGAAAACGAAAATTCCAAGGGTTCTGGATGAGGATCATAGCAAGGGCAGTTCATTACATGGCTTACAGGTTTGTGGCTGAGTAAAAGCTAAATATACTGTAAACTTGATGATGACTGTATTTGTATTGTCCTGATAATGTCAGTAACGCATCACTGACAACGTAAACAGTCTGTGTGATGGTCACTGTTTATGAGTTCAGCCGTTGGTCTATTTGATGGCAAGCTCTTCATTTATGTTGCCAAAACAAACGATAGTTTAAAATATTAAAATCACAGTTACAGCTTTAAGCAACCAAGCATTCAACAGACACAGAGTTCAACCGAAGCAAGAGAGGAAATAAATCTGTTGATAAATAGATTTTCTGAATGGAAATTACAGATGTGCATAACAAAACATGTACGGTACTGTTCTATTGTATGATTTCAACCCAGCTATTCATCTGACTTCATAAATCTGCATTATGGATGTAATTATACACACTGCTAGAGTAGGAGTCTAAGCTGGCAAATAATCCCCATTAAACGGCACCACTATTCATCTGCTTATTCTCTATTGGCACATTTGTGTTTGATAGTTCGAGTTTTCAGCACTGAGTTGGACTGTGTGTGCATAAATGATTTTGTTCTTTGTGTGTATGTGACTGTTTGTCTGCAGGCGTTTTTCTTTTCAAAACACACACACACACACACACACACACCTCAGAAGGAGCCTCTGAAGATGCTTTGGTACATGAAGGCTGCCCTTCATCACACACCATTCACCTGGTGACATAATAAACACATGTTGTATATACTGGATATAAATAATTGTTCTGAGAAACCCTAGCAGCAATTCTGTCAAACGCTGTGGCCTTTTTCTCCACTCCTGCACCATCAACATTAGTGGAGACTATCTGAACTTCTCAAAGCAGCAGGAGCACTGACCTCTGACAAGCTGACACCCTCGTTCACGACTTGTCTTGGTGGTGAAGGGATGGGAAACGAGGCCTTCTTCTTGCATTATGTGCCGTGAGGCCGAGTGTGTGTTTGTGCATGAGTGAGACCGAGAGAGACCGAGTGAGACCGAGTGTGTGTTTGTGCGTGAGTGAGACAGAGAGAGACTGAGTGTGTGTCTGTGCGTGAGTGAGACCGAGAGAGACCGAGTGTGTGTCTGTGCGTGAGTGAGACCAAGAGAGACTGAGTGTGTGTTTGTGCATGAGTGAGGCCGAGAGAGACCGAGTGTGTGTTTGTGCGTGAGTGAGACAGAGATTGAGTGTGTGTCTGTGCGTGAGTGAGACAGAGAGAGACCGAGTGTGTGTCTGTGCGTGAGTGAGACTGAGAGAGACCGAGTGTGTGTTTGTGCGTGAGTGAGACAGAGACTGCGTGTGTGTCTGTGCGTGAATGAGACCGAGAGAGACTGCGTGTGTGTCTGTGCGTGAGTGAGACCGAGAGAGACCGAGTGTGTGTCTGTGCGTGAGTGAGACCGAGAGAGACCGAGTGTGTGCATCAGGTCAGCTTTGAGGTTGATGGGAGTAAACTGGGGAGTTGCCAGACCAGTCCAGTCATTCCACAGCATCATTACAGCCGTGCTGCTTTTGATCATCACATGTTGTGAATCTCGATCTGCTGCTCGGCCATGAAACGCACGCACACACACACACACACACACAAACACACACACACATGCGTGCGACGCTCTCCTGCTGTGTTTGAGTGGCACAGTTGTCAGGATGAGTAGATGAGAAGCGAGGGACAGTGAAGCGGGAACCTGCACTGGAGACATGACTTCACAGCACCAGCCACGTCTAGACAGGCTGGAGGCCCCTGCTTCAAAACCAACCACAGAGAATAACAGGGCATGCACTGGGTGTTACAGAACTACTAACATGAATACCAATATCCACATTTTAGTGTCAGATACACTGGTATCTGTTTTTTGTTTAATGATTTGCATAATAAGGGATTAGTGAATGAATGCTGCAATGATGGATGGGTAGATGTATGAATACATGAATGAATTCATGAGTTAATGCTGGACTGTTGGATAAACACATGAATGAATGAATGAATGAATGAATGGCTATGTAAGTGTGAGTTTGAGTGATTTTGAATAAGTGAAAAATGATTGGGGGAAGTACATGCACTGGGTGTGAAAGATGCGAGAACAAATGAGAGAATAATAGAGCTAATGAACGGAATCTAATTAATGGGGTAATTCCGGAATTAGCCAACGAATTCCGCTTCACGTTTCGTTTTGCTAACGCGCCACTCTGAGCGCTACATGGGAACTGGCTGTGCTACTGGGTAACATTATCCAGGTGACATCAGCAACAGCAGCCTGGGATCACAATCAACATGACACCCTGCTCCAATCTGCCTGTTAGTCATTCCTTCAGAGGGACCCGCAATTCCACAACTAGCCCTCAGAAACCGGGGGTGGGGGCTGATGGGGTTAGAACTGAAACAATTACATGAGGTAATCAGGTAAAAAAAAAAAAATCCCCTATTGTGTGGTTGCCAGGTCTTCTGCTATGAGATGGGGCTTAATCTCTATCTCCCTATACCATGAGAGAAAGTACAATCAGTGAGAGCTCCCTAATCTTTGTCCAGTACTCACTAATCATCTCCCTGTCAGTCTGTGTTGCCAGATAAACTGTATATATTGATACATTTGGACATTTATTGACCCCTTGGGGTTTATCGTATATTGCCTCGTTATCTTTGTCATCTTTTTAATTGCTTCCTATTAATATGAATAGTATTAATATTTTTTCTAATGGAGAAAAGTTACGGAGCTGAAGTTTTCACTTTATAATAAAAATCTAAACACTTCTTTTTGTTTGTTTCTTCCTTCTCATGAATGACACACACATTTTTCTCTCATCAGTATTAATTAGTTACTCTCTCATCAATATTAATTAGTTACTCTCTCATCAATATTATTTGCATCTATCTCGGAAGTCGTGGAGTGCTGCTGGTGTAGACTGGTCTTACGGGACAAGAGCATGTGCTTGGGATTTTCCTCTTATCCTGGGTTATTATGTTGAGCCTCACCCCAAAATCTCCCATGATCCTTTAGTAAGTACGGCACACGCAGCCCCTGCTTCCCCCGCGTGACATGCTTCTGTTCCTCTGCTTTACAACTGTATCACCAGCATCCATAACTCTCTCTGATCCCAGTTTTTTTCCCCACAGTCCTCAACAAGACTCCATTCAAAATCCCCTCTGCCAGGTACAATTTATTAAATTACCAAAAATCACCTCTCAGTGCTTCTGTTTCTTTTTGAGGGTTATCTTTCTATTTTCTTTTTTTCTCTCACTTCTACTCTGTTATTTGGCTACAACATGAAAAACATTTGCTCAGTGATAACCATCTGAGAGTGCTGACAGTCTCCTACGAGAGGTTGGGCTGTGTCTCAGAGCTGGGCGAGACTGAGCTTGGAACCTAAACCAGCTGAGACGGTACTGAATACAACAGCTTGGATAGACCCGTGAAAGCAAACACGGTCAGTGGTTCTAGAGAACCTGGGTGGTTAGACGAGTAACAGCTGCAAGTTAATCGCCATCAAAATGCGATAATATTTCAAGATATATTCATATAATAGAAACGGTACATTTTTCAATATCATGGAAATGGCCGAGTTAAGGAAACACCTTTCATCCTGCAGTCATGTGAGACTGTAACAGTGCTATTTTGTAACAGTGAGGCTGTAACAGTGGTAAAATATTTCCACCGTTTTTTCATCAGCCATCAGTTTTGACTTTTTTGAATAAGACCCACTTTGTTAAAAAACAAACAAACATGGCAGTCAAATTTGAGCTGTGTTTTTCCACTGATGTTCCTTTTGAAGACGATTGAATTATTCCAGATTGGCACAAATTGAGCCCATCTACATATTTTCAAAAGCAAAATGTGTTGGAGTGACAGAAGCAAACAGCGAGATGGATTGGGGCCACGTCTTTGAAACTGACGGAGTGTATTTGGACTCATCGGCAGGCAGTAGAGCGAATCTGCCGTGATGAGAGAGAATACTGTGCATGGCACAACACACACACACACAACATGACCAAGATTGTGGGATGAATACTGCAGAGCACACACACAAACACACACAGGAATGCATGCACGGACACACATGCACGCACCCACCCACCCACACACACGCACACTCACACACACACACAGTGTGAGTAAAAATCACAAAAGTGCACTGCATGCAGTAGTGATTTGTGGAGCACAGCATTGTCCTGTGGTGTGACATGCAGCTAAGGGGTTAACTCTTAGCAGAACCATGCTAGTCATCTGGCAGCACTCCCTGTGTGGCATGGCATGGATATTTCAGACAGATCCTGAAGAGGCCGAGACGAGAACAATAGATTTGGAAGGTGAGCCTTGGAGTTCCGGCCCTTTCCGAGCACTCCTAACGGAAATGTGTGACAGCCTGGGTCACGTGACCTGCGTGGGGACGATGAGGAGGTGTTGACCGACCGGGGGGGGGGGGGGGGGGGGGGGGGGGGGGGGGGGGGGGGGGGGGGGGGGGGGGGGGGGGG
>JAOYMR010000027.1:4345413-4359275 GCA_025802075.1 Tenebrosternarchus preto | reverse complement strand
GGAGACCGAATGGGAGGGAGGGAGGGAGAGAGAGAGAGAGAGAGAGAGAGAGACCAGCCAACAGACACAGAAAGGGACAGAGGGGGAGAGGGAGAGAGAGAGAGAGAGAGAGAGAGAGAGAGAGACCAGCCAACAGACACAGAAAGGGACAGAGAGAGAGAGAGAGAGAGACCAGCCAACAGACACAGAAAGGGAGAGAGAGAGAGAGAGAGAGAGAGAGAGAGAGACCAGCCAACAGACACAGAAAGGGACAGAGGGAGAGAGGAAGACAAGGTCATTGTAGAACAGTTTATAAGATGAAGCAGATCTTAATTACCTCTCCGAAGCCTGAAAATGAAGAGGCATTTTTAATAGTCAGTTAGGAAGTGCATATTAATCTCTCGGCTCAGGGCCAGAAACCACAGGCTCTGTGGTGGCTGCTTAGTCTTGCCCTTGTCTTAGACGGCCGTTAAAGTCCAAAGCCATCACTGCTTGGAGGTCACAGCCCTACAGGCTGGACTATTAAATACAGCACGATGGAGGGAAAAGATGTCAATTCCTTAAAGTGTGTGTAAGGACGCTGCTTAATCCTTCGCTTGTTGCACGGACCTTTTCCTGCTCATCAGTGTTGGATGTTAGAGATTTAGATATCACAGAATTACACTGATTTAGATATCATCGACTTACACTGATTTAGATATCATCGACTTACACTGATTTAGATGTCATCGACTTGCACTGATTTTTTCTCCCCTCTTTGTGTGCGTGTGTGTGTGTGTGTGCACACGCACGCTCTGCATGTCCTCTCATGCAGAGCCAACTGTGTGTGTGTGTGTGTACTCTGTGGGTTCTGGTGTGTGTGGGGGTGTGTGTGTGTGTGTGGGGGGGGGGGGGGGGGGTGTGCTCCACATGACCTTTCAGAGAGCACTGTATGCGTGAACATCTCATGCTGTTTTTTTTTTAATCCGTCTCCCTAGCGAAACCCCATAGAGGTCACTTCTCTTCTCCACGGCGCCTGGATAATTTAAGCTCCTGGCCGGCGCTTGCGGCCGCCATGGTTCACGACGGGTCACCATGGCTGCGTTCATACTGCCAGGCTGTAGCGTTTATTCCTCAGCGCACGTCAGTGCCGTTTAGACTCCGTCTGCCATGGGTCTGTAACGCTGGACCATTAATCTTGCATTTAAAGTCCTGCTCTCAGTGCTGCGCTGGTAAATGGCCAGTAAAAAGGGTGGGGAAGGCAGTGGTCCTTACTGACATGCAGTGCTGTAGCTCCCGTCAGCTCCGACGCAGCAAGCAGACCGGCTGAGGACGCCCGTCCTTAATGACACGCACTACATGGATTTCAAAGCTCCTACGCTCTGAACCCTTGGAATCAAAGACGGGGGGTGTGGTCAGCCTCTCTCTGGATCCGGCTGAAACGGTGCAGATTCCTGAAGCACTAGTGCTTTTGCTCCGGTCAGACTGCTGCTTATTGGTCAAATGTCCTCCATAAACCTTCCACTCCGAGTGTGGCTGAATGAGAACATGGGCGCGCGAGGCTGTGCCGTTACCTGCTGTCACCGGTGTGTTTTATATTAATACAAAATGATGCAGGAAAACTTCAGTTACCTCCAGTCTCTTCTTATCATTAGTGGAGCTTTTATCTCCTCAGAGAGTTTCACCGCTGTGTTTGTCGTCACCGTTTACCTTCCCTCAAGCAAACGCAAAAGCACCGAAAGAACTCCGATGGCATTTTCCTTGTCGCTGAGGATTTTAATCACAATTTGTAGCCAGAGCTCCCTAAATTTCATCAGCGTGTTGATTTTAGCGGTGTGCGGTAAACACATTAGACCTCGTTTACACTAACGGTCACGGCACATACAAAGCGGCACCTCACTCCCGTATCGGCAGTTCTGCTCTCATCTCATATCCGTTATGCTAATTCCAGTGTAAAGGCTACTGCTGAGGTGTTCATTGGAATTAGCATAACGCCTCTCTAAAAGAGGAGAGGATGTGGCCTGGTGCTGCCACCACTGCTTCACCTACTGAAAATTGACGCACTGCATATGCGGGAGGGGATGGACTCCATCAGTGACTACAGGACTCCTCTGTGACTGTGATGAGACGACCTTGACTCCGATTCACGGTTTGAGGCATCAAATGATGAGATCGCACGATCGCCTCTCCCCCTGATGGCCTGGTACTAAATTGACCACAGCTGAGGTCAGGAAAACTCTGTCTAGAGTTGATACGCATAGGGCCATGAGTCCTGACAACATGCCTGGCCGTGTGCTCGGTGGACGTGCAAATCAGCTGGCAGGCATGCATACAAGCATGTTTGCATGTCTCTGAGCCAGTGTGGTGTTCTCACCAGCCTCAGAGCAACAAAACAATCATTCCTATGCCTGAGAAGTAAGCAGCCTCCTGCCTCGATGACTACTGACCCATGACACTGACTCCGATTGTCACAAAGTGGTTTGAGAGGTTAGTCATGAGGTAGAAGTAAAGGCTGAGCTCACTGCCCACATATACCCACTGCAGTTTGCTCCTCAACCTGCCCATCCATCTCAACCGACCTGTGAATGCCATCACTTGCGTTTGATTACAATTCATTGATTTCTGTTAAGCATTCGACGGAATCACCCCCTAAACCTTGTTTGGGAAGTTGAACTGCTTGGCCTGAAATGCTTCCTCTGTAACTGGCTTCTGATCAGTCAGGTAAAGTCAGCAACACTGTGTCCTGCTCCACCGCAGCAAGCGCTGGTGTCCCACAGGGTTATGCGCTCGGTCCACTGCTGTTCACTCTGATGACCAGTACTGTGAAGCACAACTCCAGTATAGCTGTGGTGACCCCCTCATAAGTCATGGTCTTCAGCACACAGAGAGGATGTGAACGCACAGTCTCTCTTTGAATGTCAGTAAAATCAATGAGACGGTTCTTGAGTAGAGGAAGACTCGTGGCGTTTCTTGTCTCGCAGCATATTAATGGCTCCGGTGTGTAGACAGTCAGCAGCACCAAGTTCCTGCGTGTGTACATCAAGGGCCTGTCATGGGACCTCAGCACCTCCACTATAGCCAAAAGGGCATAGCGACGAATCGTGCAGACAGTGGAGAACATCATTAGCATATCTCTTGCCTCAGTCACATCATTACACAATACACACTGCATCCACAGAGCCACCAGCATTGTAGAGAACCCTCGCCCCTCCCTTGGTTGTTCTTTTCATTTTTCAGTAACATTCTGTTTCTATTCTACATTGTGTACAGCCAATCAACTCCCCCCTCCCCCAAACCCCCCCCCCCCCCCCCCCCCCCGAGCCGTGATGTTAGCCATTCTCCCCACGTTCTGGATCAGTGCTCTAGCAGGTATGTCAGGCTATCACAGTCCATCTCTTCAAGTCTCCCACTTTGTGCGCTCTTTTTGTTCTGCTCGGGCTGCTCTCTCGGGGCTCTGCCAGAGCGGCAGCCCTCGGTGCTGCTCATGGCTCTTGGCTACGCACAGGCGCTCTGCTGGGAAATGGATGCTTTCAAATTGAACTGAGCTTATGACTAAAAGGGGAAAAAAAGACTCAAGGAAGGGAGTAGTAAGGGTTTAGTGTGAGGAGAAAAAATCAGTACTGTCAGAGGAGAGAGAGAGAGAGAGAGAGAGAGAGAGAGAGAAGGGGGGGGTGGAAGAGAGGTTCTGGGAATTAAACATGGTCATTAGCATTCTGTGCCTTTTTTCTCTGTCTTAACTCAATTCTCTAATCACTGAAGAATTTAGAAAAGACTGTGCTATCACACACACACACACACACACACACACACACACACACACATACACACACTTTTTTGGTTTTAGTTGTTTTTCCCACTGATATAACTGAAGTTACATACTGATGTACTATGCCTAAACTGCATTCATACAAGATACCGTAGATTCACACTTCAAAAGCAATCTGTTCTTGAAAGTAGTCATACATATAAACGCATGCATTACCAAGCAATACTCCATACAGTGTCTTTACAAACCTCCAGAGTACCTTCACAAAGATCACACTCGCATACACTGAAATACACTCATAACTCTCTCTCTCTCTCTCTTTCTCTCTCTCTCTCTCACACACACACACACACACACACACATACACGTTTTCCACCATGGAGACCCCCAGCTCAAAGCCTGTGGGATGATTTGATTTGCAGTGATATCTGAAAACGGCCTCGTCATGCTAACGAGATTAGAGAGAGTGCCTGTCTGTTTCCTGCACCATGAATTTGGTGCCTGATTAAAACCAGCTCTGCTCTGGAGCAAGACTCGGCCACCGGGACCGTTGCCAGGTAACTAGATGTGACTCCTCCTTGATAGGCCCACATCAGCGAAAGGCTAAAATTGCAACACATTATCACATGCATCACACACCCACACACACACATACACCCACACACACACACACACACACACACACACATAGACACGACACACTCTTGACCAACAAAAGACTCACAGCTATCTGTTCTTAGCCCTGAGAAATCAAGACCTCTAGTATGGGCTGTAAAATGATTGGTCTATAAGCCTGCAAGCTTGCCCACCATGTCATTATGATATACAGGTCTAGTTCATTCATCTGTTTTGTTTAAAGGGTGGAGCTGCAGACTGAGTGGGAATCTTCAAGTCTCTGAAAAATGCACACAATCAAAGCTTCAGTGACAGTTCAATGTTGGCAAAAGTGCCCAAACTTCTCTGTTTTCACTGGGAAAAGTTCAATATTAATGCTTCATTCCAATTCTGCATTTATTCAATTGGATTATGTATGCATGGGAGCTCTAATGAGGATTTAAAAATGCAATTATTGCTTAAGCAAAAAAATGCGACTTTTTGATAAATGTTTCTATTAGCTAATAAATGGAAAATCAACAGACTTAGAAAGCTGCTTTATCCGGGGCTTGAAATTAGCCCATCAATCATCCAAGAGTTTGTTAACTATTCTTCCCCCACCACCCCCATCACTGGAGGTCTATGTATGAGGAGGAGAGGGGGGCTCGGAGGCAAACGGCGGCTGATTATTCAGGCTAAAGTTTAAATAGATAAATACAATAGAATACAATAGAACAGAGTAAAAACGGAACAGAACGGGATAGATTAGAAACCCAACCAAAACGAGACACATGGACATCGATTACTTTAATACCCATAATTCCTGAAGCCAGAGTTATGGGGGTACAGGTCAGAAGGAGAGAGCGATTTGGAAGAGGCAAAATAATGACCTTTGGGCTCAAGTGTCTC
This sequence comes from Tenebrosternarchus preto, assembly GCA_025802075.1. Lineage (NCBI taxonomy): Eukaryota > Metazoa > Chordata > Actinopteri > Gymnotiformes > Apteronotidae > Tenebrosternarchus > Tenebrosternarchus preto. The sequence continues at coordinate 4,354,048 of JAOYMR010000027.1, read as the reverse complement.
TAGATGCTTGTGTATATTTGATGAGCTTACTGATTGCACAATGATGTTCATAAGAGGGGGACATACAAGCACCCACTCACAGCATGAGTCCTGCAGCAAAAGCCACCTGGACACACTTTATTACAACATTATTGACCTGTTATTGACCTCCCTCTTATTTTCTTTGATGTAGCACAAACAGGGCTCTTTGTGTTGGTACCATCAAAAAATCACAAGCTTCTGGAGTCAGGTTCACTGGTACAGTACACAGCTACAGCTTCACTTTCAAACCTAAAGGTGCATTAATAACAAACTAGATATTTGTTTAATGTCTATTAGTTTATCAAAATGGTGCTACAAACACTGCTAGAGATAACATTTTAATAAATGACAATGACATTTCCATTTATTTAAGAGAAGCTCAAAATACATTATTTTTTTTCCCAGAGAAATTCAAAAATAGCAATCATCTAAACCTTTGAAAATCTATTTCAGTTAAGTATAGAATAATATAACTTTTTATGTGATGGTGGGGAAAAATCTTGTTATATTTTTGTTCATGCTCCAATTTAAGAATGGAAGACGCTGGAGGCCATTTGTGAATTATTGAATTTAAAATCATTTTAAAAATGGCAGCTGGCACGAGACAGCCTGTACGCCTTCTTTAGACTACAGTTAAGCACCAACCTGATATTAATGTCAAACATGAGCACGAACAGGGTCTTGACAAGCCCCCTTTACGAAAACACAGATTGAGACTAACAAACAACAGCGATAAACTCCCGTCACATATGTAAGGTAGGCCTGTTGGTTAATCCAAATATTTGCCTGAGATTGATATCAGGAAATCTGATTTCAGGCTATGGCTACAACTGAAAGGTATGCTGCACAGTGTCGCAGTCGGACAATGAAGGGTTTTATTTCCCCGGGCCACTCCGCATCTGTAAATCCCCTCCCTCGTCTCGCGCTCCCCAGCCATCGCGGCATTGCCACATAACGTCTGGCGCTCGGCGAGCACGAGTCCCTAATTGGAGGCCCCCGAATTGTGTTTTATTTTGCTTCCGAGTTTTGAAATATAATCAGTTTGCCTAATTTTATTGCGTTTCCTAATGATGCTTGCCCTGAGCAATTGTACTGTGTAAGCCTTAGCAAACGGCGCGTGTCAGCTAGCGAGATTAATCTTGATTACTTTAGCCCTTGATGAAGTAGTATACGATAATACTCTAATTGGGGAATATTGCAGCATAAAAGGTGATAGATAGACGGTGCGATAGATGTTCAAATTCCACTGGTAATTGTCATACTATTCATGCGATTAGCGCAAATATGGTTCAACAGTCTAAGAGGTTGAAACAAAAAAAGCAAACAAGTAAACACTGATTAATGACCTACTCCACTGATTACCTAGTTATTTTGCTACACGCGCAAGGTTGGCAAGGAGCCTGGAAATGGCTGCCTGGATTTATAAAGACGACACATATAAGTAGCTAACAGTCCCAAAGGGCACGCGCTAACATGCTAATCACGCTAAACTTGCGACAGCAGCGTAAATGGCCAATATTACTACACAACTGTTCAAGGAAGATTTGCTAACAAGCCTGATTGATATGCATGCTAAAGGGCTTGGGTACCTGCTATGATTTCAATATAACACGAGACTTAATGCACTATATTGTAGAGCTTTATGGGCTCTGGAGAAGTAACGCACGAGTCCTTAAAGGGCCAGTGTGGCGATAGGACTCTGTATTAACTAGTTGCTTGTACAAGGTTGTCCGTGGAGGGGTAGTACCGTGAGCGGACACGTGCTGGCTTTTCATTGAAGCTCATGTTTTGCAGTGTTACACTGTTACACCAAATTGTGTGTGTGCAGGTTTGAGCTAAACACTCTAAGGTGTATGGCATTAGGTTAATCTTACTAATGTTTATAATGGTAGTTTAATGGGTAACACATCGGAGAAAAATGTCAGCTTGAGCAGAACTGTAATGCATCCTGTCCTCTGGCAGTATTAACTTCCCTGTGCGTTAGTATGTTGTAACCTCAGTGACGATGTCAGGCAGATGGAGTCTCATTATGGCAGTGATAAATAAACACATAAACAAAATAAACAAACCAAAAAACAGCTTGGTACAGAAATTCATTGCACACTTCACACTTACTGTATAAAAACGATTCTAATTCTGAACTAGAAAAAAACGCTACCAGTAAACATCTCTAAAAATGTCTTTAGAATGAATTGCCCGCGTCCAAAATAGCACAAACATAGCTAAAGTGCAGTAGGAGTTAAAGCTTGCTGTGAAGTTCCCGTTGCTCCTGCCGCTGTCGCTTTAGCGAGTTTGCATCGAGTGTGGCTCCGCCCTCTCTGGAAACCCACCCGGCTGTCGGTGTGCTGACACACAGTCGAATCCGTTATATTCCTTTGAGTTTATTCCCCTGAATTCGAGCAGCGAAGTCTGGCCTGGGATGCTCTCCAAGGTTGATGTCAAGATGAATTTTATGTCCTTGGCCGCTGTATCTTTCTGCAAGCCTGTCACATCCACTCAGCACCATCCAGCGCTCCAGCCAGGACCTCTGGCATGCAGGGTATTATTAGAATATTGATACAGCCCAAATAAGAGATGTAGAGCGAGGCCACACGTGCCTCTCCGTTTCCACCTCCACTATTTTCTGCTCTTTGCTATTAGTGCCTGAATTGTAGCACTGCTCTGATGATACCAAGCATTTTAATTAGTGATTTTTACAGCCTCATCCCCTCATTAAATTAATTATTAATTAAGCAAAAATATAGGCATGTTTAATGCCTCAATTATCCAAGAGGGGGTTTTATGGTGCTTCAGCTCTGGATTCTGAAAGAGGAGTGAGAATGTTAAGACTGAACACCCCCCCGTTTTTTTTTTTTTTTCTTTTTCATTCCATCTTTCTCTTTCTCTGCCGGCTGCTAGCTGAATACATTACGTGCGGCATGCATGCATACTTCCACGGTGACATTTACCTGAATTAAAGTGTTTCGGATCAACTGGATGGAAAGGGAGTGCATATATAATGGTGAAGGGTGCACATATAAAGTAACATTTCTCTTAGGAAGTGAGTGGTATGCTATTGCCATAATCCAACATATTTGTGGAAATGGCCTTTAAATATGAAGCTATCGTGCTGTTCCCTCCATACCATGCTTGAATCTGTAGACTGTGTTTAGTGTGGAGCACTGACACACCTCTCAGCTTCCCAGTAGCAGGCTGCTGGTGTGGAAACATACCATAATTAGGATTTTTCTGGGATTGAGCAGAATGTCTGTTATCAGTACCATGAGCAGACTGTATACATGACAATGTGTGGTGTTGTTTTGTTCCTCAAAAACTCGTCCTATGAATGCTGTCAGACTGCTGTATGACATGATTATCAAAGCTATTTTGCCAAACACAAAACACTCCATGCCATGGAGAAAGATAAAATAGCTATTAAAAGATCTATTTTATTTCTAATAATGAGGAGTTATACTATAAGTGGTTTTAGAACATGAGCCCACACCGTATGATACTAACCTAAATATCAACACTTCGACCATTATTGCATTGATTTTGCTATAAACATAATGCAGGTGGATGATGGCGGAGTGATCCAGAATGACGAGACACAGAGTTGATTATCTGTGAAAACACATGGGAACGACTCCTTCTAATTATTTTCCTTTAATGACGTCAGTGTTTTCCCAAAGCTTTGGATTAGATGTTTAATGCACTGTTTACAAAGGATTGTCAACGCCTCAACGTACATGATACTGCAGAGAGGAAAACAGATCACACAGGCGTCGGATATGAGCTTCCACAGCCCTTACACAGACGCATCGACATCTGCCCTAAATATTATTAGCCAGAATGTCGTGCATATTGACATCCTATACTTGCAAAATATCAACCATAAATTTATACATTAGCCCGTTTAGTCAGTGTGTGAGTGGCCAAAACATTGTGCTTATCATACAATTTTTGTAACATTAGATGAGCAATCAATTTGTAATTACAGAAGCGAGAGTTCATTACTTCTCTGAAGCAGATACATTAGCAGTCACCTTGTCTACGAATCTTTCCCTGAGAACCAATAAGAGCGGAGCTCCCAGCCCGTTTACAGGAAGAATGTCTCCCCGCCACTTAAACTTCCTGCAGACTTCCTCCGCCTGCCCTCTGCAGGGCCTCAACTTCTTACTGCCGCTTGTCCACGGCAGTAAGAGGTGGCAGAAATGCAAAACTATTTTCAATAATTGATTCTGTACTTTAATTGAGCAGCATGAGTGAATGACATAGCTCATTAGCTCACTCATTAGTTAATTATCGAAGAAGTAGGACAAGTCAATAAAAGTGAAGGCAGTAAATTTCAGTGCTAATTAGCAGCGTTCCCTTGGAGACATATTTAAAGGCAGATTAGTTACCTGAATGTCCCACGACGAAGAGGGTGGAAGGAACAGACAAGAGCACGGTAAGGTTAGCCTCTCATCATCATTAAAACTAGAATGACAATACTTACAGCCCTATTAAATAAGCCCGCCTAAGGAGAATGCCTCTGAGAGCTTGTAAACAGTGCCAAGTAGATGGATGATAGACATGCAAGGTGAATGAGTGCTCACTATGGCAACAGGCCTGCGGAATGGCAAAGACCCAAAAAATGAACACAATTAACACAGTTAATTAATATGCATTATATTACTTGTCTGATGTTCATCGTGAAAGTTAGCCTTGCTCAGATTTCTGTAAAGTCTTTATGCAACTTTGTACGTACTGTGCATTCCATAGCTGATTAGTATGACTGCACCAGTAATGTCCGGATCACGCGGGTTACTCATTTATCTGTCTGATCAACTGCCGTTTGTTGTGTTTTGGGGTAAATGTGTTAATAACATTCTATTTGATAAATGATGCTACACTGAAAAGCTGCTAATGTGAATGTGCTTTCCTTACAGGACACACACACACGCTCACACCCACACACAAATACACACAGTGATGTACAGGAAGAGGAGTATCAAACACACCCACAAACACCCACGCACAGATGAAATGAGTGTCACAAACTCCTCTTTTGACATGCAAATTGGCCAATGAGATACTTAACACCTGACATAGACCATGACTGTGCTATTCACCCTTCTTCTTTTTTTTTTTTTTTAATCAACTCCACTCTTCTTTTCTCTCCTCTCTCCCTCCCTCAGCTGCTTGATCCGCTAAGGCGAGAGCGCAGCCTGACGTGGTCTCTGCGAGGCCTCGGCCATGTGTCGCCGCGCAGGAAGCAGCAGAAGGTTGCCTTTATTTACTCTTTACGGCCCCGCCGTGTCATCTGTTTAATCATGTGCCTAATGGACAACCCAGGCTCTCCTCACACGCCACTCCTCACAATAGGCTGCCATTCACCCTCAACACAATGGGACGTTTAAGTCATTGCACGCGTCTGAGAGCCTGATATTGTGTCCCTTTTGTTGAAGCTCTCCTCAGAGACCTGGGCCCCTTTCCTCCTGCGAAACATACAAACATATGCTTCCCACTCCGCGGGTTAAGGAGCCTGAGTACAGCTGGACGGGACGCGGCGGACGGGCCGAATCAAAGCACCCCGTTCCCATGATTAATTCAAACGGTTAATGCCGCATTATCACCGTTTCGGATATAAAATTACCAAGACAAATATGTACTCCGCTGAATAATTAATCACTCGCGAGCTGAATTATGCAGGAGGCCTTACAACAGGAGGCTCGGCTCTTGGGTTAATCCTCTCTCTAGCCAGGCTCACCAAGGAGCGTTCGACCTCCGCCCCAACTGCTTTCCCACTCTTTTGTCCCCATTAGAGAGAAAAGGATTTGGGTAATGGCGTCTTAACCAGCCGGATCTTTAAGCTGGTGCCTCCAACACTTCCAGCTGCTGCTCACCCTCTTCAGTCCAGTGTCTTAACATCCTTGATTGTGTCTTTATCCCGTAGAATCGTATTAATGAATTACATAAAAGTGAAACTCTCACACTGTTTTTTTTTTTTTTTTCCCCTCCCCAGCTCCTGTTTCTTTAAAAGATTAAGAAGGGTCATTAAGGACATGCAGAGGTTCGTTACGGCATTACGGGCGCTGAATTAATCAACAGGGACGCCTTTTAATGACATACTTTGCCTGGCAGATTACGCATGTACTTGTTAATTACTATGGTTAACTACAGTGCACCTATGAAGTTCCTTTTGGTATTTGGCTGGAGGTTTTACTGCCGCTCAGGACATGGGTGCTTTTCTTTTCTCCTGGAAGCAAATTAAAGGGTATAAAAGAACCAGCTGTGGACAGCGTGGCAATGAAGGCCATTAGTGTCACCATGGTGAAGGAACCCCAGTCAGGGTCGCTGCTTTTACATGGAGGACCAGAACATTCTCTAGAATTTCACCATGTTTTCACATTTGTTTTCATTCCCACAAAGTGTGGGAGTTGTGGGGGGGGGGGGGGGGTTTGGTGAAATGATTAAAAAACAAATATCACTAAGCAACTTCTATTTTATCCAAAAAAGAAAGAAGGAGAAGCTGGAGGAATAGATGAGGGAGGAGGCTGAGTTCATGAGGAGAAGAAGGGCCACGTGGTCCTAACACGTTCGGGGCAGTAACGGGGCAGAGGAAGGTCAGGAAAGGTTCCTTCTTCTATTGTAGGGTGTCATTTGTCAGGCAGGGGAAGCCTGGGTGAATGCTGGGCCACTAGCCTGAGGGGACAGGTCCTGGGTGTGAGGACCCAAGTCTGATAATGGGGTTAAAGTCTGATGGTTATCAGGAAAAGGCCTGAGAAGTTTAATTCCTCTCCCCCACCTCCTTAAATAGCAATTGGTATTAAGGGTCGACCATCAGCAACAGACAGTGACTAGAGCTCTGAATGGTAATTATAAATTTCAGTGTTTTTTATGAACTGCCATGCCTTGCTAATCGCATGACTGAGTGAGTGAGTTATTTTGTTCAGATTAGCCTTCATTATGGGTCTGAAAGATATAAACATCATAAGAACAGCACTTTTTATAAAATGTTTATATCTCACTTTTAATATTCACTCACAAAATCTACAGAGAGACACATTTCTCGTTCTGTATTTAGAATCAAGTACCACAAATAAATGCAAACCATAATGAAGCCTTTTGAAAAATGAACAAATCAAAGATCCTGTTTCCTCGGCTACCAGAAAGCCGTGATTATTGAAAAATATCAAATCTACATCAGTCGTTCACACTATAGACTTTTTTTTCTTTTGGTTATGCTTCGATTACCTTTGAGGTATTGTCTTCTATGATAATGCAGTTGTTTTTTCATCTTGCATATGTGAATAGAGTGTTCCCAAAAACACCCAGAGCCTCTGCTTTAGTAACACGTCTTCAAATGATCCATAAATGAAATAATTGCCAACAGAGAAGTATGTCTGGGATTTCATTTTGTGAGGCCTGAGCAAAGCTGTTTGAAACATTTGGGAAGACAGTCAAATACAGTATGTCATATGTGCATCTGTGAACCTTGCAGTTGCAAAAGGATACATTTGGACAATCGCACAGATGTGTGAGGGTGCCCACAGGCTGTGGAGAGGACGCCTCTGTTGCACTAAGTCTGCCAGTAAAGACCCAGTCAGAAAAAAAATAAGAGTCCTGCCAATCACTCTGTGATGCATAAGGATTAATTCGAAAATAATAGAATTATTTATAGTGGTTCAAAATCAAAATATTTAATTAGGCTTTTGGGCAATGTTATATTGATTACTACCTTTGCAGAGATTTCAGAGGATCTCAGTAGTTGTGAATACTATTTCCTAGAATGTCAACTATGCTAGGATCTTCTTCAGGAATGCAAGAGTACCCCCATTCCAACCCTTTGTGTGGGAACAACAGTGGATCGCTCCCCCTCCGTATCTTCCCTCCCCATGGCCGACTCTTTTGGAGGATGACAGTCCTTTGATAATTTTCTTCACTCATACAGGCTAGGCTTAGAGTCGCTTGTGAAAGGCCTTTTGGAGAAAAAGAGCGGACCGCGTATGGTTATTTGTGGGACTTCCCATCCCCCCAGCATGTTGTACCAATCTCATTAAAAAAAGCCCTTTGTTTTGCCACTTTCTAAGCTCTGATCTCTGGATTAGCACAAGTCAAGAGGCCGAGACAGTTTGAAAAAGCCTGAGTGCCACAAAGAGGGTGTTTGTTCCCCCTCCGCTGTTAAACCCCCTCCTCTGCCTGGCTTCTTCTGAGAGAGCGAGGGGAAAAAAGAACTAGGAGCAGAGAGGGTCACACACTGGAGAGATATCGTGAGAACTTAATGAAAGTTTTATAACTCTTGAAATGTTTATGACCCCTGCGCTTGGCAGCTTGTCTGCTGGATGAAGGGAGGCTGGTGGAACCTTTCTTGGCCCCCAGCTGGTGGAGTGCCAGGTAAAAAGCTCCATCAGGGGCCTGGGTCGCCTCCTCCCACATGGCCGTCGGATCTCACGACTGACATTCATGTCCAGTGTCTCAGTACATGAGCCACTGAAGCTGGCACTAAGGAAACTAATCAAGAACCTGTAAAAACCACAGAGAGTAAGAGCAATTCCATAGGGTGGAGCTGAAACAGACATTGTGGCTGATAAATCCATGGCTAGTTCAGACCTTAACTGTTCATATTGACCATATTGGATGTGGAAAATGT
>JAOYMR010000027.1:4314846-4328858 GCA_025802075.1 Tenebrosternarchus preto | reverse complement strand
TAGTGTTGGAGTAGGGCAAGGCTGCAGTGTTGGTGTAGTGTTGGAGTAGGGCAAGGCTGCAGTGTTGGTGTAGTGTTGGAGTAGGGCAAGGCTGCAGTGTTGGTGTAGTGTTAGAGTTGGGCAAGGCTGCATTTATCTGGCCAGTTTTACATCTTGGTCATTAATCCACTGCTTTTTCTCCATCCACATCTCACTGGCTTTTCTTCACAAAAGGTTTCTCAGAGTCCTGCTGTTACACTTCTACTTTTGATTATGAAACCATTTTTATCATTTTATTTTATGACTGATATGGCTCTGTTTGAAGTCCTGTACTTGTATGATGAGACATCTATGTCCTTTAGGGACTTTCATACACTCAAAAAAGAAAAGAAATCATTCGGGTGGAATGAAGCTTTTCAACCATCTGTTCTTTATGCAGCTGTGAGAGGCACGTTTGTTGACTCGACTACCTTCTATAGGATGGAAGCAAAGAAGGTGTTTCCTTTTTTAAGATCAACTGATGCGCCAGCTAGATCATGGTTGCTGGACTAACCACTGTTCCATTCCATGAAATCATATGTCATCAGCTAGTCTGCCATCATACCTGCTACATGCAGGGTGTGTAGCGTTAGGCCTCCTTGTGTGTCATTGCAGAGCTGAGTGACCAAACTGGAATCAATTCTTCTGACGCAAGTTGTGCCTTGCAATAGTTTTCACGCCTTCCTGTTTTTGTTGCTGTTATGTTCAATCTAGGTTTGTCTGTAGCACAAAGGTTATGGAGTGATGGACAGGTAAAAAGTAACAGTGGAAATGAATCATGATGTATAGAGAAATAAATAATAAATTCAACAGAGAGAGCAGGTGGTGAAATAAATAGATATATTGTTAGAATGTGGAAGTGAAAAAATAAACAAACAAGGAAAAACTCTACACTAACTGTACAAGGAGCAACTCTAACCTAGTGGAAAAGTGAAACAAAAGGCACAGAAACCTCCCTGACTAAAAACTCTAAACATCAACAAATGAAACTGAACATAAACAGTGACCAACCCTACACATGGTGTGATGTGCGCAGCAAACAGGCTAAACACAGTATAATACAAGCTATATACATGATATCTACAAGGTTCACAGGCAAAGGTACAAAAGGACAAACCAAACTCAGTAAATACTACAGGAGAAACCAGTCAGTACGGATACATAAACACAGGTGAGCTCTGAGCCACTTCAATATCACCACCTCTTTTGTGAATTTTTGTGAATGACTAATGAGATTCTCCTAAGAGAGTCACAGGACGGGTGAAAACAGAAGAACTCAGACAGACACACCTGCAAAATATGACCCATACATACCAGCAAAGTGGTGAAACATAAAATGGATGCATTACAATCTGGAATTAAGTTGGATTTTTATTTGGATTTCATGTAATGGACATAACAAAATAGTCCAAATTATTGAAAAGAAATGGGGGAAAATACACATGCAAAAGCTTCACTGGTCAATTGAGATGAAAACATTTTATTTCCCCCCCCATCATTTTTTGTCCATTTTTTGAATTATGGGCCACATTCAACACACAACACCATAACCACAGAGAAGCATTGTGGTGAAACTTTTCATTGGCTGGTACTGGAAAATTAGTCAGGGTTAAAGGAAAGCTCAATGACACTGAATGCAGGTAAACCTGTTTTAGTCTGGTATAGATTTGAGGCTGAGACCTTCCAGCTGGGTGTTGACCCTAAACAGAGTTAAAGTTTCACCAGATTGGTTTAAAGGGATGCCTGCAAATGTCTTAGGCCTAGTCAAAGCCCAGACCTCAATCAAATGGAGAGTCTGTTACTTTAAGATTTGCTGTACACCAATGCAACCCATCTAACGTAATAGAAATGGAGCAGTGTAGCCTTGAACAAGTAAAACTCTCAGTAGCTAGATGTGCTAAGCTAATAGAGATGTCCCTCAAAAACTTGTAGATCTAATCACACTAAAAGATGGTTCTACAAATTATTGACTTTAAGGGCACTAAAGATTTTTGCTAAATATTTCTGGGGTTTGTCTTTTGCAAATAATGTGCATATTCAAAATGGTAAGCATGCTGTGTAAATCAAATGGTACCATTCTCACAAATTCCAGATTGTAATTCTTTCACAAGACGGTGTATGTGGGTGAACGTCAACATCTAGTCAAACCGCTCTGAGTGATTCAGCAGTCAACAGCAAGTGTGTTTAATGGAGCTCCTGGAATGACGAGCAGTTTCTCCGGTCCCTTTACAGCTCTAGAACTGGATATGTCTGAAGCAGTTGCAACAACAAGACATTTGTTTCTTCTCCATAATGTTGTCAAAGACACACCTTCTAGATGTTCTCCCCTCAACCAGATGGCCTGAATTCAACGCCACTGGTGTGTCCCACTAAAGGCTCCTGAAAGCCCCCATCCAAACACCAGTGTAGTTCCGCTGGAGCCTTTACAGACTGGTAGCCACATATGTGGTGCACCTTGATCCTAGTATTGCTGTGAGGTGAACCCTTTTGTCCTGAGGCCAAAGTTTCAGTTCATATTTTTGTGCCTGTTTGTCTTGTTAACTTGCTTGTTTTAGAGCTACAGGGTAAAACTTTTTCATTCCAGCTGTCTGTTTTGTGGCCATGGCACTTAATGAAGTATAACATTCATTCTAGTTTAATTACATTTATTATGTGACAAACTGAGACTAGCAATCTAGTAAACAAGGCACAATCAAGCTATCAGGGTGTTGATATCAGTACATCCAGTAGATTCAGCGTTCAATAGGTTCATATCATTCAGTAGGTTCATAGGATCGGCAGCTGCACACTTTAGGGTGGATCATGCATACCACAAGTGGGATGGTCATCTATGTTCACTCATGGTTGAGGGATCAAGGTGCATTTTATGAATCATTTTCTTATAGTGGCACTAGGGCTGAAATGATAACAACAAATATGTGGGAGCATACTAAAACAATGTTGAAACAAGGCGATGTAGTATTTGTCCTATAGAAGAGCTTATAAATAAGCTCCCACAGTCCATTATCTTCAGAGGAGTAAGGGTGAGTGGGTTCTTCTGAAGGTGATAAACCAATATTTACTTAAAAGCAGACATCGATCCTTGACGGAGTCAGAGCAGTCGGTACCATCGTGCTCAGGTTGTCACTGTAGAACAGTCAGTACCATCGTACTCAGGTTGTCACTGTAGAGACAGCAGAGGTTCACACAGCAGGGATCTTGTGCAGGACTCGGCAGGTAAGAGTCGCTACATGAGACCGAATTGAACTGGAGAGATTTCTCGTCATGTTTATCGGCAGAGATGTCGAATTTGATATTGTTGGATCTACGCAGTATGTAAATAGTACATGGACCGGAGAACATTACACACAACTGTGTTTTCAAATGAAGGGATGAACAAATATAGCACTGCTGTTAGGGAATCACCTTTTGGGGAAGTAATGAACTGGTCTGTGTTCTGAGCTAATCTAGCCACTGTTTTCAAAAGCTGTTTCTGCTTTCACACTAGTGGTGAGGCCTACTGAGTGTACTGTAACGTAGCAACTAGCAAATGACTTCATTTTACCTGGTTTATATTTTAATGTGTATAAACTAAACTATTTTGTGTTTGCCATTCACATCACTAGTGTACTGTCTACATTTTTTAAGTACTTTGAACTTTTTTTTTAAATGTATTTAAAAAAAAAAACGTATTTACATTTTTTGCATTTAAAACACAATGTAGAAACATGCACTTAAAATGCACTAAATTGGGTTTAGTTTTAAGATATGCTGTGCAATTTAAGCAATAAAAATGATTTGAAGAAAAAAAAAAAAAGAAACCAGTAATTTAAGTTTTTTGAGACCTGGCTTATTGTTTTTGTATATTTACGCTTGCTCTTGTTATCTAGTTACTCAATTAATCTGCAGAGTGATCAGTGTAATAGTTACCACAATAATCTATTGCTGCAGCCCTAGATGGTGCTGTTATCAAGAAATTACTTCATGGTTCTACAAATGTGTCCTCAATAAAGGTTCCATTTAAAAAACTCTCTCTCTCTGTCCTCCTCGTCCCCCTCACCCAGATGGAGAAGCTGTCCGTGGACTCTAGCCAGTCGGTGCTGTCGCTGCAGACCCAGCTGAGTGAGCAGCGAGACCGGTGGAGGAGAGAACAGCAGGACCTGCAGAAAGTTCACAAGGAGAAGCTTGGTGAACTGGAGCGGGCCCAGATCAGCCTGCGCTCCCTGCAGGAGGATGTGAGCTAGGCTGCCTGGCCCTCTCTACTTCTTTCTATCACAGTGAAAGACCAGAATGGGTTCAAATGAGACTCTGCAAAGCCTTGAAATGCTCAGACAAAGCTTCCACTTGGGGGTTCCTAACAAGCTTAGCGTGTAGCGTATTAATGCACCCTTATGTACAGTGAATTCACTGTATGTGCCGTAGTCCTTTGTGAATGTTGACGCCCATTTTTAGTTTTTTACTGTATGCTGTGAACATCCAGGCCAGCCTCACGTGCTGAGAAGTGACTGAATCACAAAATTGCTATGATCCAAAAAATAATACATTGGTTTGGTTGAAATAATGCAGACCAATCTTTCACCATCAAGGTTTCATCACTCGCATCAAAGGTTTATTATTGAGTTTAATGCGTAGCATATAGCATATTACAATAAACATGACTGTATCATGGGGCCCTACTTTTCAGTGCTTATGTGGAATCCTTCAAGTCCATAAAAATGTAAAATGATGTGAAACGCTGTACTCCTACTGCTGATCCACATTCATGAGGGGTAGACAGCTGGAGGGTTAATGGCAGACAGAGGACAGAGGTCTGCCTGCGACCCATGCTCTTCTAACAGTCAGAGTCTTCAGGGCTTCCTGTCTACACGCATATGGCCACAGTGATGCCAGCTGCAGAAACGGATCCAAGACCTTTACAGCTTGGCATGACCTTTCCCTGTGTCTCCTTTTCAGCTCGCTCGGCAGAAGAAGGAGCTGATGGGGTGCTGCGAGGAGAGGGACAACAGCACACTGGACCGAGAGCTACTTGTCAACCGGCTGCGCCACCTAGAGGCCGAGCTGGAGAGCCAGCGGAGTGTAGTCACCGATCGAGCCCGTGACATGCGCAGCATGGAGGTACATTCACCCCCCACCCAACCCCTCCACATCCCACCACACTCCAGGGCTTGAATGTACATGGAATCATTGTTTATGTAACATTTTCCATGTTTTGTGGCTGCAGGACAAAGTGAAGCACTTGGAGCTGGAGCTGGACGAGGAGAAGAACAGTGTGGAGCTGCTCACAGACAGGGTGACCAGGAGCAGGGACCAGGTGAGCACTCTGCCTGCCCTGCCCACTGAGTGGATCAGTGTGTTTGCAGCTTATGTAAATGTGCCAATGTTGCCCTCTACTGTGTGTGTGTGTGTGTGTGTGTGTGTGTGTGTGTGTGTGTGTGTGTGTGTGTGTGTGTGTAGATCGAGCAGATGCGTTCGGAGCTGATGCAGGAAAGATCATCCAAACAAGACCTTGAACTGGACAAAAATGCCCTTGAGAGACAGGTAGACCAAACCAGGTGGTTTCATCCCAATCTCTGGGTATCCACTGCTGTGTGCAGCATCAGACTCATTGCTTTATTCACTGTTCTCTTACATCTAAAGTCATGAAGAGCATGACTGCATTGGTTTCAGATTGATCATTTAATATGCTCGTAATTGCCTCATCTGGATAAGATTTTGCTTTCTTTCTTTCTTCACCTTTCCTAGATAAAGGAGTTGAAATCTCGTGTAGCTGAGCTGGATGGCCTGTCCCGCGGTTCAGCGAGTGCTTCTCAGCTAGAGGCTCGACTGCAGGAGCTGGAGGAGAGACTGAGGAATGAAGAAAGGTGCGTGTGCGTGCGTGTGCGTGCGTGTGCGTGCGTGCGCGCGCGTGCTGCGTGCGCGCGTGTGCGTGTGTTCACACAGCGCCCTCTTCAGGATGACCCTTCCTTTGATTTGATTTATCACAGGTGTTCCACAGAAAAAGAAACATGGCCAACTCCCTCCCATATCAGATACAAACATGTAAATGTAAAACAGCCAGACTTCGATAAGACAGAAATGGAGGATATGGAAAAAATTAAACTTAAAAAAGAAATAAATTAACAAAGAATAATTATTACTATTAATATTATTACTACAACTAAATTGTTACACTGTCGGTTTGCATATTTTCGACAAAGGTTATGAAAGGCGGCCAGTATAAATGCTCCTCTTGCCTTTGATGGAAGTATACCATTCATAGTTTTTGCAGCCAGACATGATATATTGTGTGTAAATAGGTCTACGTTAAGTATCTAAGCTGTTTTTAAATGTTTTAAATTAAGTAAATGAGCATGGTATCCCCTCCCACCCCCATAACACATATTGTGTAGTGCTGTTTCTGAGCACTGGCTGCTGCCTGTGGTGGACGGCATCAATCACTACATTTTGCTTTTTCAGCTCAGCTTGAATGCAATAAACTGATGGCAGCGCCCTGTAATGAACGTCAGTCACAGCACATGTAAATAATGTTTATCGAAATATTGGAAATGTTTAAAAATCATATCACTGTTATTGAAACATTTTTTTCTAGCGTGATATATGGATATTGAGTTATTATCCAGCCCTAGTAACTTATGGTGACTTATGATGTAATGATGTATCTGCTGCAAAAAAGAATAAAACAAGATGAAGTGAAACTAGCCACAATAGTGAAAACAAAAATTGAATGGAAAAAGTGTAGTGTTTGCCTTGAACTCGAGCAAACGCATGACCCAGCGCTTCAACATAAAACTGATGAGAGTAAAGCTTCGCTACAGTACTGCATGGTTTCCCATCTGGCCTTCGTGCAGCAAGGGTTCTGTGTGAACGGTGTACAAGCATGTCATTATTTAACTGTGATGCTTCTCTTGGCAGTGTGCAGGCCTATGCAGTAGAACTTGATCCATTTGCCTCAGATACTTTAAATGTACTGATGTTGCATCTTCACATTCTCCATGTCCTCACATTTCACAAATCAACTACCATCCTCTGCAAAGTAGTGACTTTGTCCAACCAGGTAGATAATCCACCTTCCACCTCTTTGATTGAAACCTTAATTTCGTCAATCTCAGAATTGATTGCTTGCATATTGCATACTATTTTAACACTTTTGAGACATTTGTCCTTGGCAAGTGCTTTTTTCAGTAATTATTTTATCTCTGCACGGCCATCTGATCAAGTTGTGTGGGGCTGGTGAGCCAATCAAAGCTGATGTCTCCAGCAGATTACAGATAAAACTATTGGGAGTAGCTGGTATAAAGATCAAGTTTGTGGACACCATTACGAATAGATCCTTTTAGATTCTGAATGACCCCTACCAAATCTAGACTGGACACCACTGCTGTTCTCCGAGGGTCTACAGGATGATCAAAATGAATATTAAAGTCTCCAACAATTTTCTACGGAAACAACCAGGTTTATGATCTGCAAATTCACAGAGAAATTTAGTGTACTGCCCTGTAGGTCTGTAAACAATAATTAGTAGATAGACTGAATAGACTTGGGTTTTGTGGGTATGTATGTTACAGTAGTGTAAAGAACCACACGTACATTGTGGCATATTAATGTGGAGAGGATTGAAGGTCTGGTATTTTAGTATAATATGTGATAATACATTCATTAACTGTAATGAAAAATTTGTCAGGACCAAAACGCATTCAAACTCTATCAAGTGCTCAACAGCATAGTGACCGTCTCACTCCTGTGTGCTTCACAGTGACCGTCTCACTCCTGTGTGCTCCACAGTGACCGTCTCACTCCTGTGTGCTTCACAGAGACAAAAACTCTGCACTATCTTCTCAGCGGCGTCTGGAGAGGAAGCTGAAGGAGCTGAACATCACACTAGACGAAGAGAGACAGCAGCTCTCTGAGCAGAGAGACCAGGTGGGTGGCTCATGTACACTGTTACACATACGCGCACACACACACACACACACCCCAAAACAAGCAAACAAACCTATAGCACGGAACTGCTCCCAAATACATTTTATTCCTATATGTCTGCTGTATTACTTATTATGGTTTTCTGTGTAGCTGGCTCTGCGTGTGAAAGCTTTGAAGAGACAGGTGGATGAGGGCGAGGAAGAGGTCGAGCGGCTGGAGGGCTTGAGGAGAAAAGCAGTTAGAGACATGGAGGAGCAGCTGGAGCAGAAGGAGGCCCTGCAGGCTAGAGCAGTAGCACTGGAGACTGAACTTAAGTAAGTGTGTGGATGTGTGTGAGATCACCAAGTAATCAAAACTATTGAGCATAAAGTTATTATAGTGCTTGAAAAGCACTACATTGTTATCTCATTTTTTGTTTATCACATTTCTGTAATTAATACAGCCCGAAGCGCTTAATATACAGACTCCATTCAAACTGCATTTTGAAGGGCTCTGCTCTGAGACCTGTATTTTTGGAGTCGATCGGATGTATAGAATTGAATAAAATTAAGATTAAATCCCACATTGAAATTAATGGCAGAATGTTGAGAATTTCAAATCTCAACTGTATTTTAGAGCAGGAAACTCCATATTTTTTCCTCTGAATAAACTGCTATAAAAACTTTACACTTTCACCTAGAAACTCCATTTAAATGACAGAGAAATTTGTCCTTTCTGACATCTCATCATTTTATCAATTAGTTTTGGAGTTGTGAGCATTTGTTTGGCACCACGCATCAAAAACTGCCCCATTGAGTCCCATGTTCATTTCTCAAAATCAGAATTGGCTTTTTCCCAATTTTTCTGTGTGTTTAACCTAAATCAGACATTTTTGTCTCAATCCAGACAAAATTACACCAAAATCATCTTCAAGGGGTCCTCTCTCTCTCTATTCAGATATATATCCCCCCCCCCACCACACACACACACACACACACACACACACACACACACACACACACACAAATCTCTTTCTCTCCCTCACACACACATGCATAACACAGGCACATGCACAGACATATAACTAAGGAGGTCTTGTTCACTTACACAGAAACAGACACACTAATGCATACACACACACATACAGACACATACACTCACACACACTTGCAGCTCTTTTCAAACACTATGTATTTCCTTCAGGAAATGCAAATCCTGTTTACATTGTTTTCTGTAGTCATAATAGTAGTACTGTAGTACAAGGTTCCTTAATATCTTTATTGTCTTTACAAGATGTCTTTAAAGTTTATGGGTATACTATGGTCCTGCATTTAAGGGTATGGTCCTGCGTTTAAGGGTATACTAAGGTCCTGCGTTTTCCATGTAGTAGTAGCCTGTTAAATTGGTTCATTTTCATTAGTCTGGCAGAAACACAGTAACGCTCAAATGCACACTACCAAGTTGTGCTTTTATGTTGCAGTTTTTACTTTTGTGTTTCTTTTTCAGACCATCCTTTGTTCAGTGGCTCTCAAGTTTATTAGACACAAACAGTAGAATGTTTAAGTTTCTGTCCATTTAAATTTAGTCTAGATGTTTAATCAGTTTTAGCATCTGGATCTATAGGCCTAACACCCTGCCAAAAAAAAGGAATGGAAAGTACTTTTGAAAATGAAGTGAAATAGTTGATTCTAACCAGGCTGCATCTTCGACTGGCTTGCATACTGAATGGCAGCAGATTCCCTCATTTTTGCAATGAGATAATACTAGAAATGATTAAAGATGTATCTTTTGAGACTTTTACATCACGTTTTAACGTCAAACATCTTATTTTAGCCCAGTCTGGCTGTAGTACCCTTGTAGACCTGGGGAGGGCAGTGTATACCAAGAGATTAGGTTGACCAGACTGCAAACCAGCCTCAGTGTATAAGGTCTTTACTTTCCCAAGCACATTCAGATTAGATTGGCATCTACTGCTTAACCTTATATTAAAATCACCTAAATCTTACACTGGTGTTTTTCCTGTACTATGCATATATTGCACTTATTTGATAATAGTCTGAGGTTTGTTCTGTTTTACAAGTGATGAAATATGTTTTGTGATAATGACTGTTTTTGTGTTCAGTGGCTGATGTTCAAAAATAAATAAATAAATAAATAAAAACTGAACAAAAAAAAACTGTTTGATTCAGGCGGAAGATCCAGCAGGCAAGACACATCGCAATGGACTCGTCTGCCCTCAGCTCGGAGGAGGAGGATGATGATGATGAATCTCTGTATGACCCCTCCAGCATCACCTCCATCCTTACAGAGGGCAGTCTTCAGACCAGCTCCTGCTAGGATGTGGTGCAGGAGGAAGAGGACGCTGATGAATACTAGGTGGTGGGAAGAAGAGGAGTTTCAAGTATGCACAGCACAGTACCATTGCACTTCGGGCTGGGGAATCTTGAAATGGTACCTGTTAAATCCCTGGATTCCACCTTTTATATCTGTATGTGGAGGAGCTCTTGAACTCCAGAGTTGTTGATGTGCAGATGAGACACTTCAGTGGCTCTCAAGTGAAAATAATTACAAAGGACAGCAGTTTGTACTTCTTTTACAGCCGAGTCTCAACTGTTGTGTGACTCCTGCAGAACTAGACTGTTGAAATGGTCTGAGCTAAAGCACTACAAGAAATAAACATGAAGTGCAAACACAGAGGGGCCAGAAAAGAGCCAGCAATTTACCACTCCCCGCTCCTCCTTCTTTGACTTTTGTGTAGTTTTCTATTAGACATTTTTACATTAATGAAAGCAATTATACAAAAACTCATCTCGAGCCTTATGCAGCACAGAGCCGGCGAACAGATGCACCGCAGCACACACACGACACTCAGGACACGGACGGTCGATGTAGAATCTAAAATTCCATTACAGATGCAGCATCGCAGAACAGGGGGCAGATACAAGGATGTACCAAGGAAGCTAATGCACAGCATAGCTAAACTGCAAATAAAAACATGTCAAAGTAAAATGTAGTACTATATAACTACAGAAGCTACTAGAGGAGCTACAGAAGCAGATTTTATTCAGTAAATAAATTTGTTCAGTAACCGCTTTGAGTTGAGTGGGTCCCAGAAGAACAAATGTATGTAATAACCCAAATTTTTTTTTCATAGCAATTCTGCACAGCATATTCTTGTGGTACAGTGTTTTAGGACCAAGCCAAAGCAGTACTATAGGGGTGTTCTAAGCATTCCCCTCCCTTCAGAAATCCTTACTCTTCAATTACCTCTGAGTTTTAATTAAAACATATAATGATTTTGTCCACCAATGACACTATTTTATAATTAACTATTGATTTATCAAACCTGTCCCAACTGCAGCAATAGTATAGTGTTAAGCCAAGTTCAATCATGCAATTTATTGATTTTAAAATAATTTTAAATACTTAAATTAACTGTATACTCACAACTGTTAGTTTAAGCTGATTTAGTAAGTACAGACAGAGAAACAGCTGGCTGGTTATGGAGCTGTTTGATGGTGGAACCAGTTTGCTTTTCTGCTGCACCATTTTGTTTTACAATTATGTTTAAGCAAATGCTTTGTTTTATGCAAAAATGTATCTATGCATTCCAGACAACTTACCTTTGCAACACTGTGTATCGTAACACAAGTGCTACGATAATGAGATGCCTTATGAGAGCGTTTGTAACCATTGTGTAAAACTGCACAAATTTGTAATTGTTTGTATTTTTTTTTCTAGTATATTTGTGTGACCAATCACTGAAGATTTGTTTTGACATGAACAAGATGCTTTATATCAGAGTGTACAGAGTTTGTGTTGATGATGATATAAGATGACAACAATTTAGATAAAGCTATACATTTGTATTTTTACAGGTGGGGAAAAATCTATCCAAAATAAATAAATAAATAGATTATTTAAATAATGTTTCTTTTTGTGCATTTTGTAGCATTAATACTTTTAAAGAACAGTATTCAAACTCCAGAAAGTAGCACATTTCCATATACACTGGAGATCAAAATTGGAGAACACACAATTTCCTAAATGTCAAGGTAATTTATGAAATGATCCTAACAGGAGTGAAATGGCAGTATTTTAAGATTAGGACAGCATAAAAAACATAAATGATATAATTGAAAAAGAACACTGATCAAAATTAGAGAACACTTTCAAGATACCTGCAAGTTATTGGTTAATTGGCTAATTTCCTTAATTATCTGACGATCCCTATTTAACTGGCAGCCTAACGTTCCAGCTTTCACTGCAAAAATGGTGAGCCATTCCAAAGTGACTGAAACCCTCCGGCAGCAGGTTGTCCAGATGAAGGCCAAAGGGGTGACCCTGTCAGCCATAGCAAGAGAAGTTGGTTGTTCCAAGTCTGTGATTTCTAGAATATTGCATCTTTACAACATTACAAACTCATTCATGTCCCCCAAGAAGGCTGGTTGCCCACAAAAGACTAATGCAAGCGGGCACAGGATAATGCAGAGAATCTCCATGGGTAATTTGTTCAACACTGCAGCTGAAATTGCTCGGCAGTTCAGCACTGAACAGGGTAAGGATCTGTCTCGACGTTTAAGAGCATTTGGACTGAAAGCCCACTTTGCAGTGACCAAACATCTCAGCAGAAAGAATCAAAAAGCTAGACTCACCCTTGCTGAGGAGCATGTTGTGTGGACAGAGGAGAAGTGGTCCAGAGTTCAATTTTTATTTATTTTATTTGCCTTTATTTAACCAGGTTAGTTCCTTGAGATATAAGATCTCTTTTACAAGGGAGACCTGGCCAAGACAGACCGAGCACCAGCACAAATTACAACATTTCAAAGTACATTCCAAAATTTCAAACAATCTCACATAAAATCAATTAAAACACACACACACACAGATGATCTGGACGCGACTGCTCTTATCAGTCTTAAATCTGCTCAAAGAAACAATGTCCTTGATTTTTATATCAGTCTGTAACAGGTTCCATGTGTATGGAGCAGCAAAGCTGAAGGCAGTCTTTCCCAGCTCTGTTCGTGCCCTATGAACAAGTTGCAAAAACTCACTCGAACGAAGACTGAGCAAACTCTGCCTTCTATTCAAAAGACAGGATAAATAATTAGGCAGATTCCCAATTAGCGCTTTGTAAATAAAAATATACCAATGTACCAGGTGTCGTGCCTGCAACGAGGTCCAGTTTACCTTTGTATACAACAAACAATGATGGGTAAATGGTCGGCAGTTTGTTATAAAATGCAAGGCACTATGATGCACACTGTCCAATATGCTCAAACAGTGCACAGGAGCATGCATATACAGAGTATCTCCATAATCTATTACAGGCATAAATGTTGATTCAACTAATCTCTTTTTTAGTTTCTAATTTAGTGATGAAAGCAAATTTAATTTATTTGGGTCTGATGGGAAACGTTATGTTCATCGACGAACTGGATGAACGTTCTTCAACAACACATGGTTCCTTCCTTGCGTTCATCACTCAGTCAGCCAGCTATTTTCATGCAGGACAATGCCCCCTGTTACACAGCAAAACGGGTAAAGCAGTTCGTTGAAACTGAAAACATAGAAACAATGAAATGGCCATCCCAGAGTCCTGATCTAAATCCAATAGAAAACCTCTGGAAAATCTTTGGTGACAAAGTTGTGGCCAAGAAACCCACAACAGTCACAGAACTGTGGAAAAGTCTTAAAGAAGTGTGGACCAAAATCACACCTGAGCTAGTGATGTCCTGTGGCCGCAGATGTGCTGATGTCATTCAAGGCAAAGGCCTGTACACTTCCTACTGATTACTGACTGTTGTAACCTTCAGAAAAATTTGTTTTCTAAATATGATCACATTTTTTGCAAAACAAAGGTTTTATGTTGATATACTTTGGTTCTTTTGTAAAACACTGTTCTAGTGGCATGGTGTACCCCTTACAAAACATCCTTCAAATGTTGGTCAGTGTAGATCACATTATTTCTGAAAAAATCAAGTGTTCATACATTGTTCTCTGATTTTGATCTCCATTGTATGTTAGAAGTGGGGGGGGGGGGGAGTCCAAGTGCAGAGTACATGTCCGCAAGTCCGTAATAGTGCAATTGAGAGGTGTAGTGCAAAGAAGCTTGA
>JAOYMR010000027.1:4300531-4314746 GCA_025802075.1 Tenebrosternarchus preto | reverse complement strand
CCCAACACCCCCCCCCCCCTTCCCCCTCCCCGGGGGGGGGTGTTGTTGGGGGGGTGTGTGGGGGGGGGGGGGGGGGGGGGGGGGGGGGGGGGGGGCCGGGCCCCCCCCCACAGCTTGGAGTGGTTGATGATACACGTGCAGCAGTACCTGGACCTGGATCACCTCAATCTCTTATTGATTAGAGGCACCATTGAAGGCAGAGACACCCAGAACCAAGGTGGATATGCTTCCAGCCTGGAAGCGCCGGAGAGAATTCCAAGGGTTCTGCTGCCATGCAGGAATGCTGGGATGAAGCATGAGTGTGTGCTTGTGAGAGTGTGTGTGTGTGTGTGTGTGCGCTTGTGAGAGAGCGTGTGTGTGTGTGCTCTTGAGAGAGCGTGTGTGTATGTGCTCGGCATGCGTGCGCAGTTGAGAGAGAATGAAAGAAAGAATTTAACGCATGTGTGTAAAGAACTACTGGTGGAGGAATAAAAGAAGCAGGGAGCACAGTGTTTGTGACCTAAAATCTGTGAGAGAGGGAGAGAGAGACACACACAAAAAGACAGAGAGAGAGACAGAGAGAAAGAGAGATCTAAAACAACTAAATATGCCTATGTGTGCACTTTCTTGGTCTCTATGCCGATGGGTGTCTGGAAGCATAAATAAATGTGTATGTGTGTGTGTGTGTACGTGTGTGTTTGTGTGTGTGTGTGTGTGTGTGCTGCAGGCTGCTTTCCCTCTGTGGTGTCCACATGAAAACACCTCTTGCGCATAAGGGCTTTACACATGGAAAAATCAATAGGCCGGTGATAGAACTACGCTGCAGTGGTTCCCCAGGTGAAAGATTGATCTCAGCTCCACTGAGGCTCTCTCCAAACTCCAAATAATGGTTAGAGGCCAGCGACCTCCGAGTCTCAGCAGAAAACACACACACCATTCCTCCAATAATTATAGCATTACATGAGTGAACAGTGCTTTAAATAGGCAGTGGACCAAACACAGCCAACCGTTTTTAGATGTGGTGGGTTTCGGTTAGATCAGCTTGGATCCCACTGAGCACACCACACCGCCTCAGCCAGTCAGCCCACGAATGCATCTTTGTTTTACTCAGGGCTGGGAGGGCTTCGCAGCAGACAGGCCTGGTTTTAAAGACTCTTTTGTTCCCAGCAAGGGGCCAAACGGTTGGAGAAAAAATATGAATGCAAAAAAAAAAACCCCGACTACAGCGTCTCTCCTTGACGATTATCATTCTGAAACACATATGGTGTCATGCAGGCCGTGTTTCTCAAAAGCACCAACATCAATAGGGCTTAAATCATTTTAGAGTAGTGAATATGTGTGTGTGTGTGTAAAAGCACGGTGAACTCCACTGTGAAGTGCACATATTAACAAACACACAAGTCCCTAATCAAATATATGACCAGGCCGTACAGTACATCACTCTTTCAGATTTACACCAAGTGTCTATAAAAGCAACATTTGATTTGTGTGAATTTAAAGCATGGCTGAGTGTGGCAGGGAGGTGGGTGACTGGTGCTGTCTCCTCCTCACAGCCCATCAGTAACACGAACACACTTTGAGTGATGCCTTTCCTACACCAACCAACAGCTGTATGTGCAAATCATGCATATAAATCAATTAGCAGGGCCTGTGTACTTTAAATGCACCCATTAATTAAGCAATGTCAGAGCCAATGAAGCGCGAGCTTCATTACATTTTTAGCATTCGAACCCAGGATTATTTGAAGAGAAGATGGCTTTACCTAATGATTAGAGGCACCCGAACGGCTGCCAGGAGAAGAAGACAGAAGGCAAGAATAAAGAGCTGGGTTAGGACAGGACATGCGGGATGTGCTGGCAGGACAGACCTGCATGGCGCGGGGGAATTCAATGTGTTTTTTTTATTTGTTTGGTTGTTTTTGTTTTTTTTTTGGTTCAGCAGCATTGTGTTTTTTTGAAGTGCTATGGAGTGCGTGGCTTTGTGTCCAGCATGCACACGCGTGAAGAGAGTGCGCATGCACACGCGTGAAGAGAGTTGACCTCGGACTTGCCAGAGAGAGAGATAGAGATACTTATAGTCTTTCATTTTCATGCACACACAAAGGGAATATATATATATATATATATATATATATATATATATATGAGATAGAGATACTTATATATATATATATATACCCTTATGCACACATGTACACACACAGGTTTGCTGTTTTTCTGTCAGAATGGAGTCTGCTACTTCCGCTTTCTTGCTACATGGATAAATGAACAAACAAGCTGCAAGGGGCACACACACACACACACACACACACCCCGGCGCCCGTATTGAGGAGTGCTGTGATGAGGTATGTTAGCAGGGGAATGACGCTGCTACTGGTAACAACAGTTTAACCAGCAGTAGCCAAGCAGCACCCAAACACACTGAACTGAACGCTGATCCTGGGACTGTGCCATACCTCTGTAGATCGGTCCAAATTAGAAAAAAATTAATTCCATGAATTAAAACCATAACTGGTTTAAACATGTATATTTAACTCTATAATTTGCTGTAAAATTCCCAGCAAGAGCAAACAGTTCCTACAGTACTTTTAATGTTTGATTAGCATGTGGGAGATTTGATTTAGCTTAATATAAAATAACTACTATCCCTGTATTACAGCCTGCAGAGGTGCTTGTATGTATGTGCCCCCACTCTTCTTCTCTCTCTCTCTCTCACACACACACACACACACACACACACACACACACACACTTACAGGAATACCAAAAGCTGAGGGGTACATAAATATAGAATTAGACAATATGTTCATTCTTTTTATGTTTTTTTTTCTCTTTCCTTTCTTCCTCTTTTACCCTCTAACAGCTTTCCTGGGTTTGGACTTCGCAGACGTGAGGAAGTTCTTTAGCGAAGTTGCCGTGTGCACACGACAGTCGGCAGAAAGTCTTTTCTTTTAACTGAAATCAGCAGTTGTGGCGTGCAGAGGCCTAGGGGGCCTCTCGTTTTTTTTTCCAGAAATAACTGCTCGCAGGGACGGATTTGAAATTTAAATCACGGTGAAATGGTGTTTGTCATTAACAATCAAATATTTGAACCACAGGAACACCACCGCTCTGCGGCGGGAAGAGAAAAGCTCGCCCACCACTGAGTTGAGACGCAGAGCTATCTGAACCAGGCGCAGACAGCCAGGACACACCGCCCCAGGGTGAAAAGAAGAGTTCCCCCCCTAATATCTCTTTGCATCCATAAACGAACATTCAATAGGAAATCAGCTGTACAAGTGTGGATGGAAGTAATACAGGGAATTAGCAGCAGAAGAACAGCGGAAAAAAGAGAGACCAGCTCAAGCCAGGAATATCAGGAGCTGTTATCAGACATGGAGAAAGAACGAAAATCTGAATTAAGCAGCATTCATTAAGGGCAAAGTTAATGTCAATAAAACGTAGTGACCCGACCCTATGAGAACATCAAATCATGACGAGTGCCAATCAATGCCTTCCTCCCCTCAAGCGTAATTAGTCTTCATTAGTGGATGGTAGAACTGAGGGGATACGGCACTGCCAGGCTGAATGGAATCATCACACCATCATACTGAAGGATTCGGAGAAAACAACATAACCCCAGAGGGGTGAGAAACCCACTGCAAAAAATGCATATTAACGATACAATACAATCTAAAGCTCTTTACATTTATACAATTTATTCAGGTGACCCTGCCTGATAAGAAACATTATTCAACACATAGAGAAAAATTTGTGATGACCCCAGATGTGTAAAGTTATCCACCACGGAGGCTGGACGTCAGGAAATCCCAGATTCCTTTAGTTATTTAGCTTAATGTCTACACCTTTCTGTGTGTTGTAGCGCTGGGATGAACGGTGCGACCAGTGGAGGTTACGTGACTGCACTGGTGCAAAGAAATGCTGCTGAACTGTGTTTGCAAGTGGGAGGGTGAGAGACAGAGACAGAGAGACAGAGAGAGAGAGACAGACAAAGTGAGCGAGAGAGAGAGAGAGAGAGAGAGAGAGAGAGAGAGAGAGAGAGAGAGAGGGCAAGAGAAGGAGAGACATCCAATAGCTAAATGCCCTTCTACTCAGATGCTCATCGGAAGGAGAGGATTCAGTAGCCACACTAAGTGGAATGACTGTAGAGGGGACAAAGTCCAAGACCACCCCCGACTAACACACACACACACACGCACACACAAACACACGAACACGCGCGCACACACACACACGCGCACACACACACACACACACACACCCTGTAATCCAGTAGCAACTTTCAGCCGTAATGGCCACCCATAAAGAGAATCATCATCAATGAAAATGACAGGTTATTAAGATCCGATATTAAGCAATGGGCTTTAATAATGATAGGTTATCTATAAAACCTTTACAACCTGGCCTGGCATGAGAGCTGCTGCCTGTCTCTCTCTCTCTCTCTCTGCTGCAGCTACCGACACATGTTAATAAGCCCACAACCTTTAATTAAGCCGTATGTATAAGTAGGTTCCCATTAAGGCCTGATTTGTGGGCCAGTTCATTTCATCAAAGCACCAGCCAGCAGACACATACTCAATACAAATCAAGGCAGCAGGAATATTATCCTGCCTAATGGGCTCCCAATATTGATATTTTATCACTGGCCGCTGATAAGTGACTTTTAGGATCCACATTTCTCACGGTGCGGAGGCAGCAGCGGGGACGTAACGACCAGCATTTATTTCCTGATGGAATCATTTACATTACGTTGTTTATCGGGTAACCGTGGCGCAGGGTGGAGCGAACCACGTGGGGTGGTGGGCGGGGTCTGTTTCGCCACTTCAGTGTTTATGCTTATAGGATTTGTGGGTTGGTTATGTGGACACTAAATGTTAAAAGGGTTGTGAAAATGGGGACGTAAACAGTTTATATGTAAGATATTTTTGCTTTAGATACTGCAGGAAAAAATGGGCTTGCTGCCTTGTTTGAAACCGGTAATTTAATGCATCACTGCAAGTTCTGACAGTAAGAGTTGACGTGTAGCTTTTAGCTTTAGCAGAGACACGGCTGAAGAAGACCCACTGCACACCACTGTAGAGGAAGTGACCTCACTGTGGAGCTGAGACCCTCCTGTCAGAGCTGTGTGTTTCCCCCTGGGGGAGGAGGGAGGAGGGGGTGAACAGTGGCTATGATGGGCCGTCAGTGATGTATCATTCACTTGCTCCAACAGGTCCCACTCGGTTAGAGCCTGAAACACACACACACACGCACACACACACACACACACACATACACACACATGCTAAATCCTGACACCCAAACTTCAGGTATAGTAGAGAGCAAAATATCTGTAAGTGACTGTGCCGTTGGAGAAGTAAAAACTCACGGCACATGGGCCTCCTGCACTTCCTTGCTCTGAGGGCGTGTTTTGTGCTCTTCGTCCCCTGCTCCTCTTCCTCCTGCTTCATCTTTTCACCGCCAACAACCTGAAGAGCCTCCGCATTGTCCAAGTCTCCGATCACCTGCAAAACCAAGAGCGCACGATCACAAGCGCTGAAGGCAAACTTCGAAAAACAACTTTCGTTCTTAGAGAACAAACCTACAAACCTACACACATCTCTTCAAGCCTTCGTTTGGCAAAACAAGTGAAACATTCACATGAAGCTCGATACGCAGAACTGGGAAACCCCTGGGTGGACGAGAAGTTGTGCTTATTCTCTCTGTAGATGAGGAAGCTCTGAAAAAGTGAATAGCCCTTTTTGACCAACACAAACCTGCAAGATAATTGCACTATTCAGCCGCCTAAGTACCCCCCCCCCCCCCGACCTCCCCAGCGTGCGACTGCTAAGCCTTGCAGCTCACAGGGAAACAAATCTACATGCATCTCACACACGTGTGCGCACAGCCAAGGACATCCTTTCCTGAGAGACACACGCCCATCGCCACCTACGCACATGCATACACTCCGCCGCGCACACGGGAAGATAACAAAACACGTCTGCAGAATAAAATCACCTCTTTATTTCTGAAGCTCCACGCCGAGCCCACAGCAAACGAAACCGCGGCGTGCAGCTACGCGGCGGTGCAGTCAGGCGCAGGAGTACATTACGATAGCAAGGCAAGGCCGAGGGAGAACCGATGCCGTTTGTCAATTAACGTAGCTTCGAGGTCCCTTCTTAAAGGTTACGTTTTTTCATATTCTGAAAGCAGAGCTGGGTCAGAGAGTGTGTGTGTGTGTGTGTGTGTGAGGAGTTTCACGCCGCTGCATGGGGGATGCAGCTCACTGACAGGAGGGTGGCTCTTAATGGTGGATAAGGAACTTCCCTACCGAGGGAGACGTGCTAAATGGGACAAGCACTCACTCGTCTGTTCAACTCACCTCCAGACGGAGACACTGCCTTTGGACAGAATTTGTACAATGACACAGTCACTAATAACTAGCTTGTAAATTCAAGATAATTTAGTAAAAGTCAAGCATTACGGTACCAGAACTGGCGTGGCAGATAATTGAGTCTCGGGTCGATGCTTAATGCAGAATTTCACCAAATTCCACTCTTTCAAAAACAGGCTTTATTCATTTGTTCCTTTAATGTCTGACAGTGAACCTGAATGTTTACCGATGGTGAGGAGGTCAACCACGAAACATCCGTAGATCCCCCAGACATCTACAATCTGAACCGGGAAATGATAAAACAGGAGGGGAACAAAGTATCTGTGCTTAACGCGTGCAGGTTGTTTGTTGTCGTTTTGTTTTCCTTTCTTTTTTTTTTTTTTTGTCAGAGAAGCATAAATAATTTGTGTGAAGGTAATACTCAAGCTGTTGGAGCTTTAGTTGCGCATTTTTAATGGACGTTTCACAGAACAGGCGCCAGGCTTCGCATATGCTCTGTTCGGCATATGGGGAGGAGAAACAACGTTGCGCAGTTGGCCAGAATGACGTTCTCTTACGCCGCAGACACTTAAACTGTAGCCCGAGAGAAAAAGGCGCGCGGCAACACATAAAGCCGCTGCTATTTTAGCGCAAAGCCTAATGAATCCACGCGTATTTACGTCCAACGCCATCTTG
The DNA here is from genome assembly GCA_025802075.1 of Tenebrosternarchus preto. Lineage (NCBI taxonomy): Eukaryota > Metazoa > Chordata > Actinopteri > Gymnotiformes > Apteronotidae > Tenebrosternarchus > Tenebrosternarchus preto. The sequence continues at coordinate 4,307,720 of JAOYMR010000027.1, read as the reverse complement.
TTTCTACAGACGAAGCGGCAGCGCGCCCATTCGGGAGCTGAGTACTTACGGTTGCGTTCGAGTTCGAGCTGTTATAAAATGAAGTTCCAAGCCATTCATAAGGTGGTAAACATCTGCTTAAATAACGGTTTGGTTTCAGAAGCAATTTCTAACTTTGGGTTTAACATTATTGTGGCGCAATAAAGGTAGGCTGGAATTACTAAACAGCCGCTTACACCCAGCACACGTTCGGTCCGTATGCTGAGAAAGCGTCTTTTCTACTGCTGCATGCTTAAAACCACAATTCTCCACATTACAATAGCGGGAATGAGTTTTATCGGCTTTTAACACCGATGTCCCGGAACAACAGTATGTGGTTGAGAGTTTACACCTACATTTCAGTAAAAACTTCCTAATAGCAGTAGCTGTTTATTTTCTTCCTTAAAACAAACAAATAAATACATTTCTTAACTTTTTCTAACAGATTTGGGCCCTTGGGTAGTTAGGAACTGATTCAACCGTTGGACTAACTTATATCTCCAGGTGTCTAACCAAGGTCTTGTGTACCGTGTCAATACAAATATTGACATATAACAATGACTAGTTCGATACTGTTATCCATTCCATTTCTCTATATAAAATGTATTAAAAAGTTCATACTTCTTGTTTTCAATCTTTTTGTGAGTGTGTGAGGGAAGAGACTGAATGTAGGAGTCCCTTATTTCTGAGAATCCACCACCTCAAATCAGTCTGTGCACCAGTGCAGTGTTACACCGCTAACAGAATTACACACACACACACACACACACACACACACACACACACAATCAGCTCAAGTGTCCTTCAACATGTTGGGGATGCCCTTTAGTTATTCGTAGATGCATTCTGTCGTATAAAGCCAGTAATGCATACATTCAGGGAAAGAATCAGAATTTGCACAGAGCATTTTCTCTCTTTGGGGCTCCAAGATGTAAAGAAGCTTTTCAGCGTTTAGGGCTGTAGTTGCTCGGGGGAAGGTTATGGTGGTGCAGTAGCCAACCTCCATCCTGGTGGGGGTGGATGCTCCTACAGGCTGGGTGGGTGCTGCTGCCTTTGGCGTCTCTGTCCTGTTGGCCAGTGACGAGGGGGTGGGGTTCAAACATGCCCTGGGTTTCACGCAACCACCAGCCAATCAGGACAGTGAGATGGCAGCTCTTCTCTCCTTCCAATGTAAGCAAGCCGACCGGTCAGACGCACTGTGGAGGTGGAGGGAGGTGTGGCAGGGCAGGTGGAGGTCTCGTTTTAGGGACGATGGTGATGTGACAGCGTTCTACACCACAGCCGTAGTCAGGAATGACCATCTCGGACACCAGGAGCCATGTGTAAATCTGTGGGGTTCTTTGCTGTGCTATAAACCTCTAGAGGAATAACTGTAGCCATAACATAAAGGCTTGAAAAGCTCTGCACGCCAAAAGTGATTTGCTCTGTTGTTTGCTCAGTTGTCTCTGCATTCCGGGGTTCGTCTGCAGGGCCTCGGAGGCGAGGCCTCCACCCTGACAGATACGAAGCAAGACGCAGACAGCGTCATCACTCAAAAGACTAGGGATCCACCATTAGCTGAGCGTCGTCCCTGCGAGCAAGCTGTTGACAAGCACCCGGCATAAATCTGCTGCTTTTGACACGCAAGTTTTAAAATATTAATTTTGTTGTGCTGATGCAGGTTATTCTCGAGGGGATGAGAGTTAATTCATACGCTTGCAGTTGTTACCGCGTAGATTCCATAGTACATTTAATTAGACAGCAATCTGGCCAGCAGTCTGCTCGGTGCTGCTCGACTGGGCGCAATAATGTGTAGCACCGCGTGGAAGTGAAGTCAGGACACGGAGCGCTGGGGAAAGCACCCCTGCTGGAAGTTCTTAGCTAAAACCCGGGGAGATGGGGCTTGCGTGCTGGGTCACAGGGCGAGGAACGAGGGGACGCTGTGCTCTTCGTTTGGCGCTGTCTTTGATCTGAGTGACGTGACGCCCCCGGGCCGCACACGCCCAACGCAGGTGTGTGTGTGTGTGTGCGTGTGCATTTCAAATGTTGTTTTAATCCCTCCCTTCTTCAGTAGCCGTGTCACTGTCTGGGGAGTGTTAGTACAGAGTAGCCAAGCAGTCGTTCTCATTCCCGGCCGACCTGCTCCTCTCGTATGTCACGCCGTCCGTTTCCTGAGGAAGCAGGCTCTGGAGCACGCCACAGGAGGCGGACCGTGGTGGCGGGGAGAGAGCAGAGTGCTGTTTACGAGTGCCAGACCTGGGAACCTCGTGACCTGCTCTGACATCACCTCACCCACCTCCTGAAGGCCTCGGTAATTAGCAGATTAGATGAATCAGGATGCGTTAGAGCGGGGAAAACAGAGCTATATGTAGCCGGCAGCCCACAGGACATGGAGTGTGTGTGTGTGAGAGAGAGAGAGAGATAGAGAGGGAGAGAGAGGTGTACCTCTACAATGGCTCCGTTGGGCTGTCTGAGGAAGTGTCTGTAGCAGCGGCGTAAGCCGTTCATGTACAGCGTGTAGATGGACACGTGGGTGCTCGTCTCGCCGGCTGTGCCAGCCACGCCCCCAGGGGGCAGGGACGCTCCCGGATCCTCCTCCGTCCAGATGTAGTCGTGCACTGCCACCTAGTGAGACACCCCCCCACCCCGACCGCTCATTAGAATCCACTCTCCACCCACACGGGCGATCAAATGTCGGTAGACTAGCAAGCCAGAGAGAACCAGACAGAGTCAGACAGAGTCAGAGAGAGCCAGAGAGAGTCAGAGAGAGGGTCCTGCGCTCCTGCATCTGAAGGCATCGCAGCTGTGTTCGGGCTGGGTTCAGTCGGGGAGTGGCGCGAGGGCGAGCCTGAGTGCCACATGTGCTGAGGTGGATGCCCACGCAGTCAAAACAAAAGGGCGGAGGAGAGAAGGGCTTAGTGCCGCATACCTGCACAAATGCTCAATGCTCACATCGACGCCATTACCTGGCCCTACCTGCCGCCGCAGTTCAGTGATTTTGGAGATGAATCAAATCCTGAGCCAGTTGACAGTAATCCCCTGTAATTTACCACTGTTCTTCAACCTTTCTGATGATCCCCAGCGCGCCAAGGCAGGAATGTGTGTGTGTGGGGGAGGGGAGGGGGGGTGATCGGGTTGCCAGATTACTCACCCTGTCCCAAACCTGGTCTGGCACAAAGAGCACAGCCTCAGAGAAAAGGCCTTTAAATCCAGGCCTTAAAAGAGCAAAGAAAGAAATAAATGATATCACCCCTTATCCTCTTATTAATACTGATCTCAAACCCTGGCATGTCACCTGAGCACATAGGATTACCCCCCCCCCCCACACACACACACACACACAGACAAAGACACAGCAAAACATAAAAGTTACAGAATCTCACCATATCAGGTGTGCTGAAGTCAGTTAGAGGGAGAGTTAATCTGGAGCCGCTAACACTGAATAAGAACGAGCGAGACACAATGGCTTGGTCAGCGTGTGAACTTCCAGCCCCTGGATGAACCGTCCCTCTACGTTTCCCGGCCGATCTCGTCTCAGCTCGGGCAGCTATGATACGGCTGTTCGGTGGTGCTTGTGTGTGCACAGCCCACGCCGACCCTGTAGTGCTCCTCGCCGCTCTGACAGGAGAACGCAAGGAGCAAGCCAAGCGTGTAACATGTTATATAGGTCATGGAACTCAGAGGCATCGGAGTGTGAAGATCACAACGCCTCTCGCCCAGGCGAGCTAGCGTACACACAACCTAGGGCTGGTTCCATCATACACACTCATGCTAAACTCAAATGCATATGAACGAATACACACTCACACACACACACACACACACACACACACACACACACATTTACATGAAAACAATATACTTGGCCAGTAATGCATAAAACATGAGTGGAAGGCCTTATTTTCTTTTGTATGTATAGTGTCAACGTAGTGGAGAGTTCCAGGGGCGGTCCAGGCCAGCTGCAAGCGTTTTCGGCCGACCCTCAGGAGCAAGAGCATGTAGCCTGCTGATCCAGGCCCACTGATTCAGGACTGCTGATCCAGGCTGTTCTGATCCAGAACGGCTGATCCAGGATGTTCTGATGCAGGCCTGCTGATCCAGGCCCGCTGATCCAGTCCCGCTGATCCAGAACTGCTGATCCAGTCTGTTCTGTTCTAGGACTGCTGATCCAGGCTGTTCTGATCCAGGCTGTTCTGATCCAGGCAGTGGATGGAGGAAGACAGCAGGTCTTGTGAGGGGCCTGTGTCAGGGACACCAGAGGACGCCAGCGGGCCGGGGCAGGCCTCACTTCAGCTTAACACAGGGCAAGGACTCAGCAACTGTGTGAGTCACTCTCTCTCTCTCTCTCTCTCTCTCTCTCTCTCTCTCTCTCTCTCTGCTCTGTTTTTTCTTTTGCTAATAAGTTTATATTCTCTCTCACACCTCTCTCTCCCTCAACCTCACCCTCCCTCTCTCTTCTTCTCTCTCTCCTCCCTCCTAATCCTAATTCTTGTTCCTCTCACCTCTCACTCCTATCCCTGTTGGGCCTATGGCCACTTCAGCCTGGCTTAACGGCACCAAGAACTTATTCAGGTTGCACTTTCAGTTTATAAACTCAAGGTGACCCCTTAATTGGCTAGGTAATTACGAGTTCTCTGGGAGAGAGAAAAAACAAAACAAAACAAAAACAAAACAGAAAACAACCCAGTGAAAGGAGAGTGGGGTCAGGCCGGGTCAGGCCGGAACACATCTTTAATTTCACCGTGCATCATCACTGCAGCCTTTCTGGATACTTAAGTGTGTTGCCTAAATACTGCCCACGGTGGCCTGGAGCATAAGAGTCATTACCCTGCGTAATTAGACACCTCTTAAGTACAGACAGCCCAGAGAGAACGCTCTCATTGTGCATCATCAGAAGAGACTTCTAAAGCCATCAGAAAGAAATTACCACGTAAATTGGAAACACTCCCATTTCCCTGTCGTTTAGCGCGTGTTGCCTAAGCTGGTCTCAGAACAGTCCGTGCTGTTTTTGTCCAGATCCCAGCTCTGTGTGGTCTCCCTGCGTGCACGCACACGTGCCCAGTCAGGATCTCGCACCGTGCCGTGTGTGTGTGGGGAGGGGGGGGGTTTCGCCCAGCGCTCTGGAACCGCGAGGGAACGTCACCCAGAAGGGAGTGTGTCACTAAAACCTCACCCTGCTCATCTCCGGTGAGTGTGGATCAGCGCTAACTTCCTGTAACTTTTGGGTCAACGAGATAACTCGTACACTCACACACACACACACACACACCATAATATGGGTCACTTGCTTCTTGATTTGTTTTTCACACGTTGCATCATGGATCTTCACTTATAAAAATGTAATGGGGATCATCACTTTGTGTTAGACAGGCTTGGTTTGTGCGTGCGTGTGTGTGTGTGTGTGTGACTGCGCGCACGTGTGTGTGTGTTTTCTCTACTGTTGTCCCAGTCCCACTGGCACTAAGTGACTGATTTAGACTCAATGCCTGGGTGTTCTCAGAGACCCCATCTGTGGGTTAAGCAGATAGCATTCAACTGAGCTAACCTAATTCCAAGCAATCTAGCCTCGATTTATTGTGGACGTCTGTATGCGGGGATCTGATAGAGCCTGTATCAGTCTCTTTATTTGCATCAGGAGAGACAGCCGCCGCTTCTCTGAGGCCTGTATCATCAGGCCACGAATCCCCGGCCCCGGCATAAATCCTGCATCTCACAGGCATTACGGCAAACTCAGCGGACGAGCCGCACATCCAGGAAGTGGAATAAGAGCAGGAGACGGCACTCCGGCTCTGCCGAAGCAGGCCTGCGCCGGGCCAAATCAAATTACCTGACTCCAGATTTGCAAAAATGGATCTCCGAAATTCGATAAGTGTCGCACAGGAGTGCAAGCGTGTTCCGTGTTCCAGGCGTCCGCGGCACGCGTGCACAAAGACGGCAGCTCCCGGCCGAGCCGCTGGGTAATGGAGTCGTAATTGTGGTGTTGTGGGACTGTACAGGACTGGCGTGGCCCATAAAGTATGCTGTTAGTGCACCAGGGAGAGACAGATGGCGACAGGACGGCCATCAGGAGCAGGACGCTGTATAAACATGATGTTAAGGTTGGAAGGACAGAACCAGGAGCAAAAAACACAGACAGTAAAGAAGAAACTGTCTCCATCACAGACAGTAAAGGAGAAACTGTCTCCATCACAGCGGCGACACCCTGCGTTGGGCTGCCTGCGCACACCTCACACACACACGCACCTCACACGTGTCACGGACATGCCACACACACACGTGCCACACACACACACACACACTGCCTGTTTATGACGGTGTTCACCTACAGGAAACTGGTTTGTAATCTTCTGAATTCACTTTTTAATAATGTCAAGTATCTGAAAATAGTGAAAACCCTGACCTTTCCTATTGATGCCATAAACCAAGTGAGTAGGAGAAGGAGAGAGAGAGTAAATGAGTGAGAGAGAGTGAGAGAGAGAGAGAGAGAGTGAGAGAGAGAGTGAGTGAGTGAGAAAGTGAGTGAGAGAGTGAGAGTGAGTGAATGAGAGTGAGAGAGAGTGAGTGAGAGAGAAAGTGAGAGAGTGTGAGTGAGTGAGAAAGTGAGTGAGAGAGAGAGTGAGAGAGAGTGAGTGAGTGAGAGAGTGAGTGAGTGAGAAAGTGAGTGAGAGAGAGTGAGTGAGTGAGAGAGTGAGTGAGAGAGAGAGTGAGAGAGAGTGTGAGTGAGTGAGAAAGTGAGTGAGAGAGAGAGTGAGAGTGAGAGTGAGTGAGTGAGTGAGAGCAAGAGCCCCTGGACATTCTTCAGAGAGACCACAATTCATGGGTCTAATCCCAACTTCGAATCTTCCCACTCTGGTGTCATTACAGGACCTACTCATCTGCAGCTCTCACTATTAGCCTAATTTTACCTCCCGTCTGCTTGCTCTTTGGGCTAATTAAATCTTTCCCTTCTCTCTCTCCCAGTCTCCCTCTCTAGTCACCGGGATGACAAATAACGCAATGCAATTTTGGCACATTATTATGTATGAAATGTGAGGAATAATGGATTCCACTCGGCTGAATATCTCTAGACTTGCGTGTAATGAGCACAACAGCAAAGTCGAATGTGTGTGCAAGCATGTGTGTGTGTGTGTGTGTGTGTGTGTGAGTGTGTGTGTGTGTGTGTGTGTGTGTGTGTGAGTGTGTGTGTGTGTGT
>JAOYMR010000027.1:4272517-4287935 GCA_025802075.1 Tenebrosternarchus preto | reverse complement strand
ACACACACACACACACACACACACACACACACACACACACACACACACACACACACACACACACACACACACTCAAACTACCAAACCTCAGAGAATGTTCCTTTATTTAATTAGACTCATGTCATTTTTCATGTTGTTTTCTTCAGCAGTCTCACAGGACTGTTATATCAACAGGCATTACATCAACACCATGCTTTCAGACTGTGGCGCGAGAAGAAAAAGGTCTCTGTAAGTAAGGCTAATTTATAATGCTTATGAGCTCAAGAACAGTACACTTCATTGGTGCTTATGAGCTCAAGAACAGTACACTTCATTGGTGCTTATGAGCTCAAGAACAGTACACTTCATTGGTAGAATATCACATGCCAAAAATACCCAGCTGAAGCCTCCGATATAAACTCGATATAAAGACTCGACACAGGCTGGAGAAGACTCGACACAGGCTGGAGAAGACTTGACACAGGCTGGAAAAGACTCGACACAGGCTGGAAAAGACAGGATGAAAACAGTTAGGAACACTTGACACAGACTGGGAGAGAATTAAAAGAGAGTAACGTGTATAACGTCAAGTCAAGTCAAAACAAAAGCTCTGTCACAAAGCAACTTCAAAGATGTCTGGGTCCAAGCCCCTGGTGATCGCTCCAAAGTGACAGGGGCAAAAGGAAACTCCCTAAGAGCATGTGGAAGAAACCATGAGAGGAATGATTAATGTCAATAAAATAATGACACGATTTTAAAAACAGTACACATCATAAGAAAACAACCCAGATGTTTGCGCAGATCATTCATAATGATAAAAAAAGCCCACTACAAATGCTATTATGTAAGCTAAATTAGACCCACCTCAGCAGGTACACGTAGAGCACAGTGACGGACAGGATGAAGTGAACGGTGTAGACGAAGAGTGTGATGATGATGCCTGCAGTGCCAGAATGTTCCGTACGGTGAAAGTGCCAGTAGAGTTTGGCCACGTCAGCCACTGGTTCTTCTGCGCTGTATGACAGTCGCTGATGACACCACACACACACACACACACACACACACACACACACACATGCACACACATCGTTAATAATCTGCTCTGGACAAAGTGCTAACACAAGCATACAAAACAGTCATTACAGTACTCCGTTGTGCTGGTAATACATACAGACAGCATGGATCCCCATTGGAGTCATAAGAGAAGAAAATAAAGTGTGTACTCAAGTTTATAGATGCGCTACCGAAGGTTTATAGACACATTACCATCAGTTCAACAAGGTTTGCTGCTACTGGTGTGAATCTTTGTGTGTTTGAACTCCAGATTCAGAGTGACTAGAAAAGAGCACTTGTTGTATAGATGTAGAGATCATTTTGTGTGGGCCAGTCTCAGAACCATGAAGATCCCAAATACGCATCTCACACAACCTTTTTATTTCGTGGGCCAGACAAAAAAAAATATATTGGCAACTCCACTGCGCCAGTGCTCTGAAAAGCCTGTTTTGTGCTTAAATGCAGATGCTCTCTGGTGTGAACCGCCCTGCTGTCTGTTCGCTCGGTTACCTGCTACAGGACCAAGACAGTGACATTTTCAAACTTCGGTTCAAAGCAAAAGTGCACAAGCTATGCAGTTGTATCTGATTTGGTAAGATGAGAGGGTATAGGAAGGTAAACCAGAAGAGGCTTCGAGCAGAGAGCACAGATAAACTATACAGTCAGAAACATTGTGTGTTGAAAACCAAGATCACAGTCCACAGACAGATTTTGTTGTAAAACAGATTTTATGTGTAAAACGCGTCTGGATTCTTCAGAATGGTGTTAGAACATTTGTATTATGATTGCTAAATGATGACAGTATTATCTGTAACTGTGTGATTAACTGTCAGTGGTACAAAGGCCTCGGTTTCCTTGTATTTCCTTGAATTGTAAATTTTATTTGATTGTAGCAGTCTGTTTTTGCATAGTCATTAACTAAGCCAAAACATTAAAAAAAATAAAATACATTTTTAAAAATATATATGTTGTACAGAAAACAAACTGATTTAGAATTTCTCTATTATGAGTCAGTATTGAGTATTTATCTTTAACATTGTATATACATGTATACAAAATACACACATCCACACACCTTATTTTATCTCTTGTTTTCCGTTAAATATTTTTAATGTCACTTAGCCACAATAACATAAAACTTGCTGAAGTACCACGTTATTTTCAGTGACTTACCCCCAGGCCGGCGTCCACAGCGAACACCGCCAGCGGGTCGAGCGCGGTCCACACTCCTGCAGCCACGATCAGCTTTAACAGGAAGGAAGGCGTTGAGCCAAATGCTTGCTGACAGACCCATCTGATCAGAAGCAGGCAAAGCGTAGCTGCGTTCAGGGTCAAGGGCCCCAACAGAAGCACCAGCAGCTCCTCCAGGGTGCTCAGCAGAGAGCCTTGATACACCACATCTACCGTGTGGGCATGAAAACGGAACCTAGAGAGAGAGAGAGAGAGAGAGAGAGAGAGAGAGAGAGAGAGAGAGAGAGAGAGAGAGAGAGAAGAAATTAAGTTTTGCTTGTTTCCATATTTTGTGGCTATATTTGATATAATCACCATTACGCTCATAAATACTGTACTGCACAGTTCTTCAACTCCGAACCCTGAATGCAAATTTCCAGGACTCATTTTTCTAATCACTTAACTGAACGGTTACTGTATCTGACTGGCAACTTCATTGTCACACCTGAAACCTAGGAAAAGAGGGGGGGAAATGGGCAGTGCCTGAACGTTGTTTATCTTCTATGGCAAATTAAACTAAGAGATTACAAAATTCAGGACCTGACTGAGTTTAAGGTGTGATACGTTCACTGTAATGAAAAAATAGGACATACTTTATGAAAATATGTCTTAACAAAACCTAGAATTTACTCAATTACTTAATTTTTAATTATGCCTACAGCATATACGTGAAAAAACAGATATAAAAGCAATGTAAAACAAAATCTCAGTGTGTCAGCTGAGGTGTGAATGTACTTTCTCAGCAAGCAGAATGATCCCATTTACTATGACTCCCTGTCCATTAATTCCCTTCATCTTGCGTAAGCAAGAAAGCTCCACCCCCATTATACCTGAAGCCCCACCCCCATCACACCTGCAAGGGCCCAATGGAGTTCCCTCCATCTCTCCTCCCCCCCTTCCGGCCGCTCATCCCTCACTGTTCGAGCACATTCTTCTCACCCTCTGTCAGTCGTTTTTCCATGGTTTAACGTCCACGCTCGCTCGGCTGCCGTAAAAACTGGCGTGGGAGCGTTTTTACGGAGCCTCGCCTAGACAATAAACAAAACCAGCACCACATGCACAACACAACTGCGGCATCTGACTGCAGGTTTTATGACGAAACCCTGTTGACAAAATAACACGTGATAAATTCTTTCCAAATAATGCCTGCTTAAGGGACGCGGATGTTGGACTCCATGGACGGCCCCCACGTGCGATCATTAAAATCGCAGAGTGGATGCAGAGGAGTGGAAGAAGATGGAATCATAAAAGTCAAATGAGTGTTTTGTCTGCCTTTCCACTTATGGGAGAGAGTTACACGATTCCTCTGTCTCTCTGCACATGTGTGGTGTGTTTGAATCTGCACATTCCTTGATTTAAACAGGTCCAGTTAACACATGTAGTGGTCCTAGGACCAGAGGTAAGCATAAACATCCTTCTCCCTGCCTGTCTTAGCTCCTCTGTCTGGACTGCTCTGTCCCTTTCGGTGTTCGTGCCTCTCGCACCTGTTGACAGGTATGTCCCGGGCATGGAGATACAGCCACTGGCTGAAGTAGTGCAGGTAGAGGCGGGGGAACCAGGTGAGGGCGAGCAGGCCGAGCTGTAGCGGGCTCCAGCGGGGCCGCGGGCTCCAGGACAGGCCCAGCTCCCCCGGGAGCAGCCGAGCCAGCAGCCGTGAGCGTGTCCCTGGACCACAGCAGCTGGTGCGAGGAGAGGGAGCTCCACGCTGACACCTGGAGACACCAGCACATATACAGACTGTATACACAGGTTAAACATGAACACACACACATATACACGCACACACACACATACAATCGCAAACAAACACAAACACACAGGATAATGTCCACACAACCACATCCTTTTGTACACTGGGCTAAAGGGACTGTAACTCCCCACAAGTGAGAGCCAGTTCTCATAGCACAAACAAACTCATTTAGCTCATTCACACTAAATATATGCACAAATCCATAATGATATCAAACTGTCAATCATTCTCAATAAATTCATCAAGTCTTTCTGTCTGTCTATCTTTCTTTTCTGTCTGCATGTCTGAGCACAACACACTCAGCGTGTGACGTGTATCGCCCTGCCGCCCGTCAATGGAAAGACGTAGATCCTCCCACAAACCCAGAACGCAACGTGGAGTCCTGTGTTGCCGCAAACCTTTTTTATTGCATTTAAGGACCCAGCAGGCATGGAGTGGTCCTCTTGGTTCCGTAACCCCCAGAACCAATCCAGTCTTAAACTGCACATCTGCAAATAAACCCTCTGCGTCTTTTGTTATGAAGCGTCTGGAAACACTTTTTTAAAACTCTTCCTATTGGACCAAATAATACAAGGTTTAGTTACGAAGCAGATTATGAGGCCGCCGCCGAGGGCGGGCTGGCTGCCTTCCTCACTATTGTCCTGAGGAAGCGAGTGGGCGGCCATGAAGCTGACGACGCCCTTCGCATCTAAGCTGAAAGATCGACAAGAGCTGTGGGAGAGGGCGGGGCAGTCCGGCTGCCAGTGGGTGTGGCCAGGGCCTGTGGCTGGAAAAGCTGATTTGTGTGCCGATGCCCTTTGGCTCGGTCCTGGGAACTATTTGTGCCTTTGGTTAAAGCTCTAAATCTGGAGCCACTTAAACACCGGACTCACCATTTATTTGGAGGATTAAGTTATTTGCTGTCACCTCCCCCTCCCTTGATTCAGGCCATAGGCACTGTTTAGTGAATGCACCAAACCAGAGGACAGATTTATCTTATACAAGCAGAGAAGCAGGGTGAATCAGGCAGAGAGAAACAGAGGGACACTGTGTGAATAGATTGAGTCAGTTCTGAAAGCAAGGCAGATCTGGGGTCAGTGTAGGTACAGGCATGGATCCAGCAGGTAAACCTGGGCAAAAACAAGCACACTGGTAAATAAGCACACAAGGTAAACAAGCACACTGTTGAGGAAAGTCTCGCTCAATATCTCCGTGTGTATCAAACTACAGAGGGTAGAACTCCTCCGAACACCTTTTCATAATCAGGTCTGGTCAAGAAGGAAATCCAAACCTGTTTAGGGGAGCGGAGTGTGTAGATGAGATGAGTGTGTGCATGCCAAGCCTGGAATCTTAGTCTTCCCAATCCACAATGGTACGACGTTCCTCAGGCGTGAGAGCAGAGCCAGCAACCCTGCAACCCCCTGCTGAACAGGTGTGAGAAGATACCTGCACAGCTGAGGACAGGAGCCTGGTGAGAGCGAGCCAGTGCAGGGGGGCCTGGGGCCCCACGTGGGGGACAGTTGTGCATAAAACAATCCTTCATGGAGACAAACCACCAAATTACAATATGATTGTTTTCTGATCATAAAGGAAACATTGTACTTCCACAAAGAGACTAAAACAGGAAGCAGACATGCATATGTAACAGGACAAACACAGTTTTACAGCCTGGAACACAGTGAGAGACGAACACAGTCTTACAGACAGTCTTACAGCGAGGGACATACACAGTCTAACAGTGGGACACACACATAGTCTAACAGTTGGGCACACACCGTCTAACAGCAGGACACAGAGTCTTAAAATGGGACACATACAGAGAGTGAACAGAAAGACTGAGCATACAGGTATAGAGGAAGCACAAACACTGGGTGACTTAAAACACAATGATGAAATGTTTTACATAGGAAACTCAACCCAACTCAGTGGAAACAAGGAAGCAAACACTTTGAATCCAAACAAAAACCAGTTATAAGGGTCAAAAACCAGTTATGAGAGTTAAGACTGGCGGCTCCTTGCACAGAGTAAACCTCCCAGTAATCTTTCAAACAGCACACAGAATGTGTACAGCCCTACACACAGAAACAGCTCCAAACACTCTTACACGTGATGCACTGAGGGGAGCTGGAATGAAGCCTCCTGCTCTGGGGTAGGTCACGTTAAAAAACAGGATGTGATGTGTGATGAGTGTTTTTAGCAACTTAATATCTAAATTTTAAACAATTGTGTCCGAGCCATTCTCTGAGCGCGAATTAAGTGCTAGCCGTAAGTGTTTCAGGGTGTATCGAATTCATAGTGCACCCTGGTGATTTTTAAAATAACCACACAAACACTATGGACTTCCTTACTCCATTCACACACACACACACGCACACACACACACACACACACACACACACACACACACACACACACACACAGCCCAAGTACTTCATTTCAGGTGCAAGCATTTCATCAATTTGACTTGTGGTTGCATGTTTTCTGTGCCTCCACATCGAGCCCCTTTACAAGCATGTGTGTTTCCACAGCCTTGGCATGGCACACATGTACATAAACTCATTTCATTGAGAAAAAGGGAGAGAGTTTGGACTCAAGGGCAATAAACGTGAATTATTGCCCTCTGACTCAGCTGCACAATCAGAATACATCTGATAATTACAACTGGACTTCAGCCACTGCCAAATGATCGCAATTATTTGCAGCTGAGAGAGAACAGCAGATGGATGCGCGCACACACTCAGAGCTGATCTAGAGCGGCTGGCCTCAGGGACCCAGAGCTGCATCGCTCACAGAGGAGCCAAAGGAAAAGTCTCTGGAAAATCGTGTTCCTGCACAGCTTGGGCAGGGTAGGTTAGAGTGTGAGGCACATACACACACACACACACACACACACACACGACATGTCCCCTCCAGCCACTGAGGGCCAGGTGGACAGTGAGTGATGGGAGCCCTATCAGTGAATGTGTGGGAGTGTCTGTGTGTCCAGGGTCCAGGCTTGGGGTGGAGTGGTTGTAGCACCTTCATCAGAAGAAACTCGGGTAGCATTTAGAGCTGAGAGAATGGGGTGGGGGGGGGGGTGTATACCAGCACCACTGCTCTTCATCAGGGTTAAGTAAAGGATACAGATCAGCATTTAATATGGAACCGTATGCTTTCTGGAGAGAATCTCACAAGCACACACACACACACACACACACACAGATACAGCACTAGGATCTATTGGGATCAATTTTGGAGAATCCAAAAATATACATATATTTAAAACATCCAGAGAATCTTTCAACATGAGTGAATGTGAATAGGGAATCAAAACCACCAAGGGTAGGACAGTTATGCCAACACAGGGCTCCTGTGCCAAACTTGGGCAGAATGAGAGTAACAGACTGAGATACCTTCACTAAGACCAACACGGCAGCCACCCCTACGCACTCACACACACACACACACACTCACACTCACAGTGTGGAAGTCCCAGGGTGGAGGTGCCTCCACAGGCTGGGTGTGGAGTCAGAGAAGAGGCCCTTAAACACAGACACTACCAGAGGCCTTCAGCTACACTCAGAACATGGTATTGTTTCCTGCTCCCAGACACAACGGTCCACGGGAGATTAAAGTCTGGACTACAGCCAGCAATAAAACACCGAGCAAGTCAAACCTGTGAACGTGCGCATTATTCAAATGAGCAGAAATGAAGATTACATTTGCAAATCAAATGTGTCAAGATATTTGCATTATGTCTGTTAAACAATATGAAGATAATGTTGAATGGGGTGAATTTATGGACTGTACTTGGTTAATGGGATTGCAAGCCTAACAATATTAAATTAGTTGTGTTATGTAGTTGACATGACACAAACTTGGCACTGGGAACCTCGGTTTCCCATCACCTCCAGATGATCTATAAACTTTCATCTGGAAAAATCGAGTTCAGCCTTAGAACTTTGAACCGCATGACAAACATAAACACAGCGCACCCGTTCAATCTTGCCAGAAGTTGGACAGGAGAAAACAACCATGGTACTAAGAGCTTGTGATAACTACACCAGAAGACTCTAGTTTAATGGTAGGATAAAGACTTTAGTTTAATGGCAGGTTTGTCATACTTTACTCCACTGAAATGTCAAACAGTAGATGGACTGGCCTGTTAGGGCCTGTCCGTCATCCAGAGGGCGGGCCTACCGCCACGCTCCAGAGCGAATCAGGCTCATTTATTTACTCAGGTAGGAAGCATGACGGAGAAGTGGGCTGCGTGTTTGCGTTGGAAACACATCACATAATTAGAGCATGTCCGTCATGGGTTTTTTTTTTTTTTCTGTGTGTGTTGTTTTGGGTTTTTTTGCAAGAAAGTGTAGTGAAAACATCTGAATTATGTCTGTTTATATATGGCGAAATTAAAAGGAAACACTATCACTGTTAGCTCTGTTTATCACCAGGCTGATCTACTGGGCTTAATCTGTCATGTCACTGGAGAAAAAAGAGGAGAAAAAAAAACAAGAACTTTTTTTTTTTTTTTTTGGAAAACCATGACCCAGCACTGCAGGACCTGCACAGAGTGTGCACACACACACACACACACACACACACACACACACACACACACCTCGAGCACCCCTGACCCCCCGCCACCCTTGTACGTGGCTATGAACGAAAGCTCGTCAGATCTGACAATCCTGATTTCCAAGAAAAGTCCGAGGGCGTCAGTGCTGGCAACGGGGACATGGGTACGTTTGTGAGAGCAGGCGTGTGTGCAGGGGTCTCGGCTCCCCGGGGCCCGTGGGGCACTCTGTTCACCACTTCCTGCCCCTCTGTACAGGAAAGAACTTTGAAGGGCCTTAGGTGACTGTACACCACTGCCGGCACAACTAGCTCATGTCTCGCATCAGCACTGATTACTCTCTGACCTCACGCAGCGGCCGTGGGGGGTGGGGACTCATGGCAGGAAATCCAGTGCACCAGGTTCCCACGGCAAACTCTCTCCGGCCAATTAACACTGTCAATTGAAATCTTACAAGATTTAGTGTAATTCATTTTAAAGAATATGCTAATAATCCCGTAAACGCAAAGTAGGCAGCATTTATTAACAAACGCTGAGCAAAATACCATAAAAAATAGGTCAGTGCGTTAACCACACTCTGCATAAAGCACCGGAGCAGATTTATTCCTGATGTTCCCGCATGCAGATGCATTCAACACTTAAAAACTTGCAGCACACTTTAAAAGTCTATTATAATACACAGAGTGGTAGACACGTTTGCTCAGTCTAATCAAAAACATTCATCAACTGCTAACCGCTACAATATAAACCTAGAATATTAGACTATCACATTCCCAGAGACGCATTAAAAAGAAAGCACATTTCTTATTTATTACAAAAGGTAAAGACAATTTTTACATGAAAATGGATGGGGGGGGGGGAAACAAATGCACTATTTTCATACAGACTCAGGGAATTAGTGTAGCCTCTTTAAAAGAGTAATAAGTAGATCGTGTGTCTTAATATATCACAGGTTCTCTGTTAGCCGAGCGAGAGAAGGGGAGCGAGCAACACCAGCCGTTCTCTGGAGGCATCCAGGGCTCCCTCCGCCATCAAGTCTGATCACCTCCTTTTTTTCCTTTTTAGAACAGGAAAAGTCACCGATATAATTGATATGAGATTTAGGGGGTATATTTCAGTGTAATTAGAGTCTTGATAATTGGGCTAATTAGATATAATTGTTATGTGAGTCTGAGTTTGATTAAAACAGGTTTCCCCAAAACGAAAAAGAGAGGGAAAAACATGTCGTTGGCAGGCTAGCAGTGTGGCAAATGCACATTCACGCGGTGAAGATTAATTAAAGAACAAACACACTCTGAAGAGGGGATGGGTGTCATCTGAGATGGACACACATGCACTCCTACGTGCACGCGCACACGTGCACACGCACACATGCACTCCCACGTGCACTCCCACACGTGCACTCGCATACGCAACAGTAAGTTGTAAGGCCAGAAAACACTTTGACACAAATGATTTGCGATGGACTTGTCCAGCTGAACACCATTGTAGCAGCGGAGAGGACATGGTCACAAAAGAAGGCATAACGTTAAAGAAGGCATGATGTTTCTCATCAAAGCTAAAATGAAACCCCACGCATCTTCAGTATCCTCACTGTAAACATTTTGCAGCCACAAATTCGTACCAGATTTTTTCCATTACTGGTTCTCTCAGTGTACTGAGCGTTCACCCTGCCATTCAAACACACTTAAGGGAAAACTATCTCACCCTTTACAAAAACATATGATGCCTTGCGCAGAAAAAGGTTGTGTCTATGTGATAAAATCTCCTCTCAGAGGTATTGAGTCCTGGCCTTGAGTCCATAATCCAGACCTGAATTTCATAATCATTTACATTTAATGCCACAGAAGACGGTATTTAAATAACTGCCCTTGAGGCCCATGCACTACAGATATTCCCCTTTACAGGTGTGAGTCAGGTGTGATGACAAAGTGGCCATTCGGTTATATTAACTATAATTAAAAACCAGTGATTCCAAAATCCAGGACTGGAATGTGGATTGGGGGTCTAAACCAATAACAACAGTGCTTGGAGCAGAACGGCTGGAGTGTGGGTTTATTCACCAGACTCTCTGCAGACAGGGCACACACATGTACACTCACTCACACACACACACACACACACACACACACACACACACATACACACACACACTGCAGAGACTCCCTTCACCTTGTGATAAGGGCCCAAGACAAGCAAGGCAGCTCCTCCAGCTCCCAGCAGACGGGGAGGTACGGAGGAGTGTAGTCATGGAGGCATCAAGGTGCAGATGAATGGAACCACACACATAGTACCAGACCAGGAAGTGCTCTGAAGCTCCACTTGGCACAAGAAGCAGATGGAACCTTTCACTTCGATTCCTTCAGCTAGACTATGTGTGCCCACACACACACGCACACACACACACACACACACACACACACGCACACACACACACTCACAGGTCATAACACAGCTTTCATGTTCTCTTCAAACAGATACAACGTATGGGAGCGGCCCGTAACATCATCTCCACCGTGCCTTTGTGCTTCTACAGTCCCCTTTCGTTTCATTCTCCCTCTCCATTGACTGTGATTGTCAATACTTGCACTTCGGAGCATTGTGTTTGCTCTTTGAAATTGTAATTTATGGTTTACGGATATTACCCCTGCATGGAGGTTTCAGGAAAGTCGTATTTGAGGTTAGCAACCAACAGCTCACTTTTTGATATGTAAATCTGAGCGAGGATAAAATGAGAGGAGGATAATGACGCTGAAAGCCAAAAAAGGGAGAGAGAGAGAGAGAGAGAGAGAGAGAGAGAGAGAGAGAGCAGGGTCTGCCCCATACAGATAAACTTCAAATATAAAGCAGTTGGTGCGTTCCTCTCGGAGCAGGAGGCAACATTCGATGTCTTTTAAGCGAATGCCAGGAGCCTTTGCTAGCTGGTGCTTCGCAGTAGGTACAGTTTCGCAGGTTGGGGATGGGTTTGGTGGGGGTGGGGGGACTTGAAAAGTTGGAATCCCGTGTTCTCAATAGCTGTCTGATGAATGAGCTGGTCTCGTTTACTTCTTTCTTGTTTCTTGCTTTGCTAAGTGACAAAAAGCCTTTTCCAAAACGAATTATTTCCTAGCAACAAAACTCCGATTCTCAAATCTTCTGAATGGCCTGTCAGTCCAAATACTTTATAAAACAAATAACCCAAATCAGCTGCTTCATCTGTTCTGAAGTCAGTGTGTTCAGTCTGGTGTGTGCTCATATGAGTGAACCTGAGTAACAGTCATGGGTGGAATACAGCTGTCAACTGTGGTTCTATACAGCTTTGACAAGCAGCATACAGAGGTGCTGCTCTCATGGGTAACAGAGCAAAGCATAACCACTTCAGGATCTGGTCTCCTGACTGCTGTGATGGCAGGGATATTTTTCAATCATCAAGATTTAAAGGAGACATTTGGCACTGAAGTGCAAAGAATGAGAGGAGAGGAGAGAAGTCCACCAACACTCTTCTTTTGTAATTCTGACATGAGATAAAGAAACATTTTGAAACTGCTTCACAGATTGATATCACACAGCTCACAGTATTTGTGAGGGTTTTGATTCTGGGGTCTGTGTGTGAGGGTGGATGGAGCCTTGCACATACTGCTGTGCTCTTCTCTCCTGCTCCACGTGGAGCCTGTCTTTCCTGACCATGTAATCCTTTCATTTCCTCCCAATAGCTACAACAGTGGAGGCTCATCACGTTTAATCCCAGTCCAGCGGCAACAAATGACCAAATCTCTGAAATTAGGAGAACAGTGCAGTTTCAGATCCAGGACAAAAAAAAAAAAAAAAACTATACAAAACAAGAAAGCAGGCTTTTCTCTTTCATCCCAAATAATCACACAACGTCGATTGGCATAATTGAAGAAGAATCTAAATGAAAACACATCCATCAGATGCTATTTCTTCTCCTCATGGACTAAGGCAACGCACTCTTGCACACTAGTGGCTAGTGCATTGAAAATATAGGAGGTGGTTTTACGAAAGGCAATTTGGCCAGGGCCATTTCTGAGATTTGTTTGGTCGCGCTGTTTGTCTTGGTGTGTTCCTGCTCCTGTTTTCTCATTAATATCAAATGCTGAGAGACACAATAAAAGGGAGAAAACATTTATTCAGGACGCCTTCTTTTGCACTTGCATCGCCTGAGAAAAAAAGCAATTATCCACACTGGAGGGTTTTATGTGCTGTCAATGTCAGTATTACCCAGGTCCTTTCAATAAAAACACACAGCAGCTCTGACAGAAAAAGCGGCATTCAGATCGTAGAAATGGAGAAATTGGGCATGAAATGAAATGGAACAGGTAAATGCATGCAGATATGTGCACTTGGACAGACCTGAAGAGGATCCTTGAAGAATCAAAACAACATTTTGAAAGACTGTAGCTTAAAAATAAGCTATAATACCATTAGCACTTTTTTTTTGAAGATGTTCTGACATCTGGCCATCACACTTATTACTTGAGGGCAAGAAAGTTGTCTCAGAACACACTCTGCCTTTCATCCCTCTCTGTCTCTCTCTCTCACACACACAGGGCCAGGGCTTGTTAAACTCACTGTGTAGAGAAGGTGAAGTGTCGGAGCTCTTCTGCTGTGAGACTCGCTTGTGCCTCCATCTCTTTCACACAGCCTCTCGGGCTGCTTAACTTACTGATTGGTTTCTTCTTATTGCCGCTCTGATTGGAGACACACACACACACACACACACCCGTTGTAATCAGAATCGGAAGCGCTAACCCTCCTTCCCCATTATCCCGGGAAATGCAGCGACAGCACAGCCCTTTGTCCTGCCGTTATCCCCCATACACACTCGCACATGCAAAGCAATAATGCATCAAAGCAAAGTTCAGACCAGGAAAAGTCAGAAAGAAACCAATAAAAAAAAAAGACAAGGATGCTAGCGCCGCGTTAACGCTGCGCTAGGCAATAACCACGAAACAGGCCGCTACGTGTGCTCTGGGCGCTAACTCAACACAGAACGCTAATGCTAACGCGGAGCCGGGCCTCTCTCTTCAGCAGACAAAGCGGTGCAGGAACAACACTGCCGCTAACGGCTTTTCATCTGTCACTCTTTGCTACTCCGGCTGCTTATATTATTCGCTAAGCTGCCACCCGGCTAACAGCTCGCAGCTCGCCGTTCTGGGGAGAGCGCAGTGCCTCCAGGCGGGCTTAGGCACGCCGCTACCAGAGCAACGATATCGCGCGCTGCTTCATGCTAATGAGGCGCACACACGAATGTGCATATATACACACACCTTAACATCTGAACTCTCCCAACCTGAGAACGACGTCGCCGACAGGCCCTCAAAGACCGAGGAGCACAGGAAAGTGGGGCAAAAAAACCCCATCACAACACCGTGAGTTTACACACGAATTAAGTGTGATTTGAAGAGTGATTATAGCTATAAAAATAAAGGATGAAAACATGTAAAATAATCAAAGTGAGAGAAAGCAAAAAGGATATATAAACCATGTTCTCCGGTGATCCTGACAGTAAATGTAATAAAATATCTTAAGAGGAGACTTTCAAATGAGATTTCTTTTTCCTGCCTGTAGGGAAAGTAGAAGCCTAGAGAAAATACATCTGAATTAGGCAGCAGTGCTAGTCCAGGGGCTAGAGCCCGATCCCCGGCCCCAGGAGGGAGGCTGGACATCACCACACTTCATTATTAGACAGCTGCCTGAAACAAGCTGACATTTGATACAGCCTTGAATGTGTGTGTGTGTGTGTGTGTATGCAAGAGATGCTCACTGCACAGCCATATTACTAAGTGTAAAAAAAGATAAATATTACTTTATTGGGTTTGAAATAACAAATTATTATCATATTCATGTCAAGATTTAACCCTATTTTTTTCTTAAATATAAAAAATAGCCATGACAAAGTTTCAACTGAAATACTGACATTCCAACACTAATTACCAGGCAATAATAATGTTATTATTATTGGATACCTGGATACCTAAAGGAGCGGGTTTTAACGAGTGTTATTAATACCCAGTCTGTTCTGAATGGGAGGAGAGACCTGGATGCTGTGTTGCCATCCTCTATTCCCACCTCAACGACAACAACAATAACAATAACAACATTAGCGCTTGGAAGACAGAAAGTGTGCTAAAGTGTGCAGCGTCAGGTCAGCAGGGAGAAGGCATACAGCAATTAGCACTTCAAAAGAGGGCCAGGCAACACGGGCTGTGAGGCTCATTCAGCCCAGGCAGAGCCGGGAAGCAGAGGAAGGGAGTGTTGAGAGAGCATGTTGCAGCTCAGCTCACACCATCGGCCCTGTTTTGGCTTGTCGGGCACAGCGAGATTGGCTTTGAAGGCAGCACAAGTACCTGTTAGTGTGAAATGTATTTTGACAAATCTCAGATAATAGGGAAGAGAGGCGTCAGGCAGGCAGTGCAGAGGAGAACAACGTTGAGGGTTGGGGGGGGGTGGGGGGTGATTGGTGGCAGATCCGAGGGAAAGGTGTTTTTAAAAAGTGCACACTGAACCTTGGCACGTGATCCAGTCCCAGGTTTCTTGGACAGGGGCTCTGGGACAGGAGAGACTCTAGCAGGATCTATCAAAATATAGCGCAAAACAAATATACAGGTTGTACAATTACACAAGACCACAATATTAAAAAAATTTATCAAGCAGGAATCAGTTAGTACAAAGCGGCTGTTAACCCACAGCTGTGCTTAGACTGAGGTAAGTGGAGTATGATCTCCACAGTCTACGGACCACACATAGACAACAAAGCCGTGAAGAGATGTGACGAAACTTTCTACCTTTTTTTCTCTGTTGCTCACGCACTCACTCACTGACACACACACACACACACACACACACACACACACACACACACACACACACAC